>OZ022263.1:97704389-97924389 GCA_963978885.1 Nemotelus pantherinus | reverse complement strand
ACGCCCATACCATTCAAGCATGTATATTGTGCAGATGACGACAATTACCGCCTTATTGTATCAACAACGCCAGCTGTAATAATGGCAGAATTGGTCGAGTAATGTAATGACGGCGACACCACTTTGCTATCGTAATCTTAATGTTTTCGCTCTAGTTTTCCCTTAGCCAGCTAGTCAGAGCTCTTGCAAACACTGCTTTAATGACACCATATATATTCCGTCCGCAATTCGAACACACCGCCTAAGTGATAAGTTTTCCGACTAAAAGCTCCAAAAAAAGTGCAAAAAAAAAAGTTTTTCACGGCACCTGCGACAAAACCTTAAGCAGCGTTTTCGCATCTTATTTGGCTTTTTTCCAGAGGCTTTGTAGTTTTCGCAGCTGTCTCTGACAGAAACTTTACAAAGTTGCTACAACCTGAAGGAATGGCTTCTTTTGTCGATGTTAAGATATCGTCAATATTTGCCCGGGGCGTTTAAGAAATAGTTTGGATTTATTTTTGAATAATAATGAGAGGTTCCAAGATCTATTGGAAAGCTGACCTCTTCCAAGAATGTTTCTTTATTCACCCACGTACCTTAAATCTCAGAAGCAGTACCTCAATTATCCACATTCGGTTACAGAATCACTTGTTATTGTGAAATACTGTCACCTTGACCTCAATGGCTGACATGCAAAGCTTCGCCGATATCTGGAGCTGAGAAGTCAACGACATTGCTTACAACAATGATTGCATGTGGCTCAAAAAATTGTATTTACTTCCTATCCTCTTTGGATTCTTCCCGGCATATCTCCCTCTTGTCTTCTCTTGAAACACAATCACGACCACTTGCCTCCCACTGGCATGAAAAGGCAAAATTTGCTCGTGAATCTCAAACATCCTGTCTTTTCGGTCTTCGTTCTATACAAACTAGCCAGCCTTGCAAGAGATAAGTACATTCTTGACGTGTTCTTAGCGTAGTGAGTTGAAAGAATCAATAAGAGAAAGCATTTTCGAAGAAGCAAATAGCCAAGCAGGCAGCGGTTGTGGAGGGGGCGTTAAATCTGAAATAGAAAAAAAGAAAGAAATGACGATAGAAACGTGGCAGCATCCTGACCCGAAGGATAACAACACGTAAAAATCCATATAAACGTTGAAGACATTACTGGAATGTGTTTACGCAATATAAAGTAGCAAATAATCAAAAAAATAGGCTGTTTATGGGAAGGTAAGGTTTCTATAAGTGGATCTAGGTTGTTTTCAGTGATGGTTCGTGATAATGTTCGGTTTTTATTTTGGACTGTTTCATTTCAGTTTGCTGGCTAATGGTATGTCGGTGTGTATATGAAGTATTGCATCGTGTTCTTGATGAATGTGATGAAGAAGAAATCGTTGTGTAATGTATCTTTTTATTTTGGTTACTAAGGTATGGTAAACGAGATGGATAAATTAGCAAGAACAATGCTACCACTAAAAATCTATTTGGAAGTTAAATGAGATTAACCATTCATTACTAGTTAAAAATTTCATGAAAAAGTTGTCCATAGCAAATGCTTAAAACTGCTTTGAATTCAATCTTATTGCAAGAATCGAATACATTTTCAAATCAACTTTATTCCACTAGCCACTTGAATTCTGTAATCAGGGCATGTCCTGAAAAACTAAAAAAAAACAGAATTCTAAATCAAAGACTTAACCACACAGCGGCTTCTAATAAACCAATCCTTTGCTCTCTGTCCTGTCAACCGTTAAAACGACCTTCAAAAAGGAATTAACCATGCTTTGTTGAACCACTTCAGTAGCCAATGTGGCATTTTAACGACGAATGGTTTACTCACGGTTAACACTCGCTCGGGTTCTAAACACATGCCATCACAACAGCGGGTTCTCCAACTCTATCGTTCATTCGTGTCTTTTGCTGTAGTGCACAGTTGCACATCCGTCCAGTAATCGACATTTTGATTCACCAAATAATTGTAACTTTCAGCTAGTCGTTCCATCATTTCCGGGCATCCTGAATTTCGAATTCTATTTTCTGTCAGTATTGTTTCAAATTGAATTTTCGGTTAAAGTTTACCCATCCATCACATTTATCCAGGTCAATAAAGGGAGGTAGTGAGATATAAGTATGTGTGATTTATGTGTGAATAGAAAGCAATTGATGGGAACCGTGGCAATTAAGTGGATTCGGAATAGAGCTCTTATTTCGTAGTCTATTTTACTCATTACTAAATGAATTTGTTGCGACAAGGTGCTGTTTGTGGCTATTTTATGAATTTAATATAACAGGGGAAAGTTTAAAGAACTTTAGCTTCACTCGTTATTTTTCGAGCATCGTAGGCTATTAAAAATAAGTTGACCTCTCAAACATGAAACAAGCACAGGCAATCAGTCAAAAAAAGAGTCTGAAATATGCACGTGCCGTATTTGTTTCGACTGGCGGAAGTATTAACTTAACCTCCTCGTGGTGGCAACAATCATTTTAATAATCTTTCCTGAAAAAAAATTGGTTGATTTGTTCAGTCTGGTCCCTTCTAAAGTTAGGAAGAGACCAATAATCTCGCCCGTGAAAGCTTTCCGGGTTACTCATCACGAACTCAGTAGCAAAATGGGAACGAGGAGATACCCCAACAACGATCACGCAAACGAAAATGGCTAAAAGATTTACGCATGCAACGTGAGACCGCTCTAGGGAACTTGACCTGTTCAACAGCTAACCGATGCTCTGTCTCAGTACAAGGCTGACATAACAGCAATACATACAAAACAAATTTGCGGAAATCACCCAGCATACCAAGCGGTTCGCTAACGAATCATTAGCGAGTCACTTTAACGAATATTTCATTCGCGAACGAATTCATCTACGGTTCGCTAATGATTAACCAGGCCGCCCAAATTTTCATTTGTAACGAATCACCTTATTCGAATGTCTAGCGAGTCGACAAGCTTCGCTAAAAGTGAATATTCTTAGGGTTATATACATTCGCTTTTGGTGAAACTTAGTGACTCGCTAGTGATATGGGGTGTATGAGTTGCACTTATATAAAAATATTATGTACTTTACATTTACTTATATTTTCTCTTTTCGTAAAGTAGATTTGTCCTAAAATAGGTTTGTCCTAAAGTAGTAAAGAAGGTTTTATTAAAATTCTTCACTTTTGAACATTTTAAATATAGCTTAACTTATTGTATTTACTCCCGAAAATATCACACAGAATCAAAATATTTCACAAAAAACAAATAATAACGGAATAACAACTTTTTATTTTAAGTAAACCACAAGGAACTGTCCCGTATATCAAGTACGGCAAGTATCGCCAAAAGCGAATACTGACGTATTTACTTTAAGTGAATTTGAAGTGGAAATAGCATATAAGAACATGCTCCTATGTTCCAAATCCTTCACTTCAGATTCGCTTAAAGTGAATCTAGGCGAAAAATGCTTTGGATCCGCACTATGTTCACTATGAATGAAGAAAAAAGGGTCGCTAGCATTCGTTTTTGGCAATACCTTCGCTACTTGGTATGCTGGGCAGCCTCATAGACGTTCACGTACCTACGGAGAAATCTTCTGAAGCTGAAAGCGAAGCATATTACGAGCAGGTTGAGCGGGCACCCAAAACCTGCCCAAGGTATAAATATGCGGTATGAATCATCCTTGAAGATGCTAACGCCGAAACATATTGAAATTCGATATTCGAGCGGTTTGTATAAATATATATATGGTCGCTTGGGTATTATTTGATGGAGCCACTCATAATTTACGTGTTCATAGACCATCACCACTTTTCAAGCCTGATGACGATGTAAAAGTGCCGAAGTTCTAACATAGACTAACTTGTTGGTATGGTTTTTTTCAGCGCGGATTGCTTTGAATAAACATTCGCATCAACACGGTAGCTTAACGCAATAAGGAAACTAGTGCCATCTTCGGTCTTGCGTTAAAACTTGCGTCCAAAGATTTCGATGGAGGACAGTAAGAACTTATGTCACGACGAAGAGCGTAAATGAAAAGTGCACACGCTTTAAGGATACGGACATGAATAATACTGACGCCATCTTATTTTTATTGATTTATTTATTCAATCACAGTTTCACCAACGAAGTGGTTACTACAAAAAAATACATTTACGCAATTAGTAACAACAATTAAACGTTCGGATAAGCCAATACTTGAACATTTCAATAGTTTGCTTAGAGCTGAAAATTTGATAGGCTGAATTAAAGCTTTGGGCTATTGCGCAGGTTGGTTCATTTAATCCATAATTGGTCCTATGAAATGGAATGGATAAGGCGCTATGATGTCTACGCTCACCGTGGTAAACACTTAAGTTCAGTTTTGATAACAAAAACTCAGAGTTCACGTTTTTACTGAGTAACTTCGCAGCGAATAGAGCTTGTCAATTCTGACGTCGAGTTTCAAGAGTGTCCGTAGTCAAAAATTACAAGCGGCTTTCATATGGAATTAACCGAAAAGGCTCAGACCACCAGAAAAAACTAAAAACAAATATCTTTTGGATTGATTCAATGTGATTTATATGCTCTTTATAATATAGAAACCACATCAAGCAGCCATATTCTAGGATCGCGCGAACCAGAGAGCAGAATAGGAATTTTGTCATACGAATAAATCTTAGGCATTATTCGTGGCGATTGGAGCGACTAGTTTGATGATGACTAGCGTCTGAACGTTAGAATGTTAAAAGCGATATTGTAGAACGCGAGTTCAGAAAAATAGAAAAAAAAATAAAGCACAGGTGGAAGAAAGCAGCACAGGAGAAAAATCTGATCTGTGATGTTAAAAAAAAAACAGAAAACAAGCGCGCAAGTTCTACCAAATAGTCCGAAACGCGACGCAGTACATACCACGCTGCACATGCTTTAAAGACAAAGATGGATATCTTATCACTGATTCTGAAAGCACTCTGAAGCGGTTGGCAGCTCATTTTGATTAAATCGCGAAACGGCTACCTCATCTGAGAATTAAAGTTCCACCAATGCAAAAATATTACCAAACGCTGCCATTACCAAGTATAGAAGATGAATAAGGTTCTATAATTTGAGTAAAATGCTAAGAAGCCCCTAAAGTCGATGGCATACTAGTTGAGGTGGCTAAATATGAAGGGCACAAGTTACATCAAGCAACGTATGCTTCTTCATATAACATATGACAGAAGACTAATATAAAGGAAAAAATATGCTCCATACATAAGAAAGAAAATTTCACAACACGCCGCAACTATAGAGGTATAACATTGTTGCGTACTTTCTACAAGAAACGTTCCTTTCTTCTGCAATAGCAAATAGCCTCTTATACTAAAGCCATCATCAAGCAATATCAAACAGACGCTAAAGCTGTGACCTTCGCTCGGACTAACAAATGATCTATGCCAAGGATGTGCTATAAGAAGGCTATAAAAGAACGAAGCTGATTCAGCAAACATAGATGTCTCTCTTTGGAGGAGGTGCAAAACCAGTAGGGGCAACGGTTATGGGTCGTAGGCGGTTGCAGGTTGGCTCGTTGAATTACTGGTCTCAAAACCATTATTTCAGTCTGCCGACTCTATTGATACGAAAATGGCTTAAATGTGCAACCGAAAACCGGCATCAAACTTTGCAACATCATCATTGGTACTGAAGTGACGATGTCGATTTTTTGATCGGATGAATTTTTTGAACATGGTGACAAAGTAATGTCAGGCGATACATATTTCGGACGGTTATGAGCGAATCCGCCAGGTGCAACTTGAAAATATAGTATTGCAGCATCGATTTCTGCTTGTGAAAATGGCCGAAGAGCGCGATATCGGGAGAGACTAGTATCGCCATGATTGTCTCAGCCTTGATTTCGAATCAATAGTGATGAACGTTGAAATACCGACGGCTACGAAAAAAGAGGAACGCCCAGCTGAAAGCTGTCATCTGCAAAAACACAAAAATGCCATTACGTCGGAAAACATCATATGGACTAGCTTTTTTGGTGACCCTGGGAGCCACCAATTTTTCGTTATTGATCAAACTTTAAATAACGGAATAACGGAGGGTAAATTATGTCAAAGAAAGAGTTCTGAACTATTTCGAATTTTTTTAAATTCCACCTACCACTATCTAAACAAGTTGAAGTGACCAAAAGAATACAGGATACGTAAAAATAAGGGATTGGCATGCCGTTGAGCAGGTCTTGTGCTTCGTTAGTAGTCTTGGTCAACAAAAAGGATGACAGAACACGGTGTTTGTTGATTATCATCGGTTGTACGATATAACTAGAAAAAAAAATAGCCTCTTACCAAATATGGATGAAATTTTGGATACTCTGGTAAGTGCGAAGAGGTTTTCAGCCTTAAAGCTCAAATTGAGATATGTGACCGATAAAAGACAGTCTTTTCTGGGAGAACCGAAATTTGGCAATTTCTTTGTGATGTCATTGAGACTCTGCAATGTTTCTGCAACCTTGAAAAAACTTATAGATTAAGCTGGAAGACGGGATTGGTGTTTTTGGGCAATGCCATTGTTTACATCAACAACATTTTACGGAGAAAAACTAGGCGTTTAGATGAAGCCAATAGTGCAATAGGGCGATTTAAAATCTTAAGCAGAAACTTTGTAAAGCAGTAATATTAGCGTATCCTGAACCGCAGTAATCACTCATGGCGAATACTGATGCGAACAATATTGATATCGATGACATCGAATAGATAATCAAAATCAGATAGTTACTTATTTTAGTAAAGTACTTTCTAAGCCAGAGTTAAACTACTGAATCACCCAAAGATAACTACTGGAAATATTCAAAGCTACTAAGCAATTCTATAAATACTTGTATGACCAAACATTCGTACTGCGTATGCGTTTTCAGATAGTTGATCAACTTCAACAGCCACGAAGAACAATTGGCATGATGAATTGAAAAATTGTAAAAGTTCAACTTCAATATAGTCCATCGAAAATTATTTACGGTTTAAGATCCGTGTTTCTGGCAACGCACTATATTATACTGACTACATTTGAAACTGAAACTCTGATAGTATATCGAACAGAATACTGACTCTTTGTGTGTGTTGGATCTCTTGTTCGGATCCAGGTTCGAATGAGAGGCCATGAACTCTAAATCAAATGAGTTAAATCAAGGATACAGTGAGTCGCGAAACAAACCACTCCATACTCATATATGTATAGTGCATGTAAATTCGCGAATGAAGCTCTCTCTCAGCTTCAACCTCTACACTTTCCAAAGTTTTTTGTGGGGTTACTTTACATTTATAGTTATTTATTCTATTGGAAACATTAATTTCGTACAATCAAAATGTTCACGAATTTCTTCCAAAAACCAAATTACGCATATAATTCAATTATACATGTTTCAAAAGTACAATCTTCATTTTAATAAATTCAAATAATATCAACATTGCTCAAACAAATCACCAAGTAATATCCTTTCACAATAAACATTCGATCAATCAAAATTCTGTTTTTTTAATGCTCTTTGCTGTACAATATACGAACAAATAAAATTAAAAGAATGTTAATATATCCGAATCAATAAATTTCAAGTAAATGTATGATCTCCCATGCCAAAAATTCGCAATTGATGCGTATGTTCCCTCAACAAAAAAGCATTGTTATCGAAGAGAAACAAATGTAATTACAAATAAAATAGCATATTTTTTGCTGTATTTGTATCGGTACAAAAAAAAAACACAAAGTAGAAAATTGAAATAAATCACAATCACGTCGATGAGAAACGACATTAACAAATCTATGCCGTATATGCTCAGAAATTTGCCAGACCCAACGGGAATTGCGGTAATGTATTCTGGGGGAATGTATGAATCAAACAATGCTGGTAATAAACATGTAATGTGCTAGAAAGCTATTTTCCAGCAATTATACGACATAGAGCGTTTTTACAGCGATTCCCAATTCGGGATTGGGAATATACCGTAATTCGTGAGCTTTCTCTGCGTGTGATTGTATTTGTGTGTACACGATAATTCTGTGTACGTACACGTAAATTTTCATTATGGCGGCATCTGACTACTGCTGTTCACTTCGTTAGAGCATGTGCATGGACGCAGCTTTCCGATATGGCGGCTTCTGACCAAGGCTGTTTGCTTCGTGTCAGCACGTCCGTGTAGTCAGATTCCCAATATGGCAGATTCTGACTTATCCTAATCACATCGTGCGAGCATGCTCGTGCAGAAGATTTCCCCTAGCGGCTTCTGCTGATTGGTGCTCATTTCGTAAGGGCGTTGCCATACAGGGAAATTCTTTACATGGCGACTTCTGAAAAATGCTGTTCATTTCGCAGGAGCGTGTACAAACGGGCACACTTCTAATATTACGAGTGCAGTTCACTTCGTAGAAGCGTATTCATGTAAGGGAATTCCAATGTGGCGGCTTCTGAAATTCACCGTTTACTTCGTTGAAGCGCGTGGAAACAGGGAAATTTGTTTTATTGATGCTTCTGGCGAGTGCTGTTCAGTTAGTTGGTGCGTGTCTGGTGAATAGCGACGTCGCCACTTCATGCATCAACGTTACATGAACCATTTGAGATGATGGTTATGTGGTTTAGGCATTTGGTGGCACCGCGGCCGTGAATCGCATTCATGTTCTAAGCACATTTTAGCACTTTCGAGATATTCGATGATTTGTGTTTTGATTTGTACTGCAAATAAACAAATATTTTCGTTTTTTTTAAGTTAGCTGTATAACCATACAGCACACAATTTTAGCAGGAGATCAAGAACAGAGGTCATTTTTGAATATTGATTTTAGCATACTTCCACAAAAGATAAGTATTTAAAATTTAGCAGAATGATGCAGTAGAGCAGGGGTGGGAAAACGGTCGATCGCAAACAGTTCGACAGTCGATCACAAACATTTTTAATAATTTAGTAGGTTAATTTAAAATGTGAACTAAAAATTTAGTTTACGACTTATTCAGTACATTTTGGAATGGGCCTTGGTAGATCCAATCGGACAGTCCACGCAGTTTCAGTTCACACAAAAGCTCGCAGAGCCTTGGTGGCGGAGAAGCCAACGGGAAAATCCGAGATAGCTATGCTCTCGATTTGTGCAATTTATAGATTTATATCATTTTAGTAAAACTGCTTCACTAAATCTCGTATACGTATACGGTTGTTTCATTTCCTTAAATCTCTCTGTTCTATACACCTTGCCTGCATTTGCATTCGTCTCCCTGCTACCGAGATAGTAAATTGTCACACACAGCGTAACAAAAGTTAATCTCAATTTTAGATAAAATAAAATAAAAATCTTTTCACGCCAATGTAGTTTGTGTAGTTCATTCTTTCGAGCTAAATATTGACATTTGGTGTTTGAATTTTTAAAATTGAATTGTGTAAATGTCTTTTCAATAATAAAATCGTTCAAAAATTGAAATTCTTGACATCTTATCCGTCAGAAATGATAAGTGTCCCCGCTTTTCTGCATTTTCAAAATTTTTGCTCGAAAGAATGACCAGATAATGGAGACATGTCAAAATTTAGCTTCACGATTAACTCAGTACTAGCCTAAAAAATGAACTGCACCTACTAAATTAGCGTGAAATGATTGGAGACATGTGCCAAAGCTATTTGCATTTTCAAAGCGAAAGCATGTTCCAAGCAATTTTTCACGCTTAAAAGTGAGTACAACTCTTGTTATTTTCAAGCTAAATTTTCGCCGAAATAAATTTCATGTCAAAATTTGCATGAAAATTTAACGTGAAATCGAAAACAGTACTAAACTTTAGATGGCTTAGCACAGGAAGGTTTTTGCAAAGATTTCTAAATCTTTTGCCTGAAATTATTGCATTTTTGGACACATTGGGAGAAAAACATGAACAATTGGAAGATCCAGTATGGTAAAGATATTAGCATTTCTTATGGATTTTATGGGCCGTTACAACTTGCTAAATTTACAATTACAAGGAAAAGGAAAACATTGTTGACTTGTTGAGTTCGGTAAATGTTTTTTAAGTAAAATTAAAACCTTTTGCTTCACAATTAAATAGGCAAAATTTTTAAATATTTTCCATATTTTCAAAAACATATTAAACTTACTAGTGAATCTAGCTGAAAGCTGAAAGACATTCTTCAGTTCGCGAAAGAGTCCGGGGCCTTCGATGGCTGCTTGGACTGATTTATTTTCTCCTGCCGCATTTATCTCGTAGCAATATGTACCAATAGGTCCATGTGTGGCCTTGTGCCAACTGGTACAACCTAACCTAACCTACTGGCGCATGTAATATTGAAATGTTTTGTCCTGAACTGGAAAATTTTAAACAAGAATTCGAGAGACGATTTGCAAATCTCAATCACCTTCAACCGATTTTTGAATTTATTTCATTTCCTTTTAGAGAATTCGATAACGAGGATATTTCATCAAATCTAGCGCATACTTTACAATTGAATTCATCGAATCTAGAGTTAGAAATTTTAACCATTGCCCGCGCAAATGAAAATTATTTTTTTTATTTTATTACCATAAAAAATATCCATTATTGAGATTGGTGGCAATGAGGATATTTGCATTTTTATCGATGTGAAGCAACGTTTTCTCAAATGAAAATAATCGAATCGCAGCTTAGGAGTTCTCTGACTAATGACCACTTAACGGCATCTATTTGATTGTGCTTCAGTGCTTACAAGCCTAACTCTACAATACTTTTTGATGAAATGGAGAGTCACTCATATACATCAAAAATTAATCCAAAATATTTAAATATACTCGATAAAACTGCATGTTTTTTAGCCCATTAATTAATTGTTACAGGCCGCCTCCATTAGCGATTTCCCATGGCATAACATTTCAAATTGCTAATAGAGGCAGCCTATGGTATGCAATATTTGATGGCATGCCATATATGGTAGGCAATATGCTATGCCATTTGCTTGTATGCCATCAGCAGCAGAATTTCTTCACCCTACACTTTAAATAAAATAATCGAATCCAGCATTTAACGCTCAGATACAGCGCACGTGCTTTCCGCTCAGATGCATTTTCGGAATGATATTGCATTCCGATGCATGCTGTTTGGTGGATGGCCACCAAACTGTTCGACGAAGTGAAGAGCGGCCGCTAGAAGCCACGATATTAGAAATTTCCCTTTTGGACACGCCCTATTGAAAACAAATCACAATCTATGTGTTTGTAAACCAGCCGCTCAAATTTCTATGGTTACACGAGATCGGGATTTCAAACCGGTTTTAATCAGATCTTCGTGTAGCCATATAATTTGATCCGGCACACATACATATGAACGCTTCGTACAAAACCGGTATTCGCAAATCAAGCTCCTGAAGAGCTTCCGTACACGTACACAGTCTGCGCACACATACATGGAAATCGGGCTAAAGCTCACGAATTACGGTATATTCCCAATCCCGAATTGGGAATCGCTGTAAAAACGCTCATACTCGTATACATGACTTGGAGCATGGGGAATGCTGCAAGGGAGAAAGCTCATATGTTATAGCTACATGACTGGCCAATGAACATCACTCGCAGAAATAAGGGGAAAAGAACTTGCGAGCATACATTGACTATGAGTAGTCTGCTATATAAAGCGGAAAGATGAAAATTTCGGAGCATTTCAAATCATCACAGGTAAGTAAAATGTATGAAAAGCAACAGTTCCGATTCCCCCTAGTGGCATAGAGTATGCGCTATTGGAATTTTCAATGAGCGTCACAATCACTCAGCATGCAAAAACCACACATGCAGAGATACGATCGGTCGCTTGCCAAAGCTTTAATTCGTATTCACTGTAGATGACGGAAATGCGAGAATACGATGTTGTACTTTCCAAAAAGCTCTTACACATAAAGCTATAAAGCTAAAAGCGTAAGTTTCCCCTTGTATAAATCTTCCCAGCGTAGGACATGCAATGTTAAAACGAAAATAGCATGCAATGGTCCGGTAATGCTTCCACGTATTACGCGAAATGCCTACCGAATATATCCGTAAGCATTATTTTTCCCGTTGGAAATGCATTTTTAGGGTCCATTCCATAGCCAAATAAAGAATGGACACGCAATCATAATCCATGAACCCGTACGTGAATGATATCATTTTACTACATATGCAATTTGCTCTCTGCAAAAAAGCTTTCCCCTTAATGCCGCACACTCTACCCTTCTTCGCTGTAGACTCTCTATGTAAACCTGTTGTTGTCAAAGTGGTCGATTTACGGGTTATGCCTAGTACTATATCCCATACAAAAAGAGCTTTTCAATTCGTCAGTAAAGCTCTTTTGTATGGGATTTGACCGTTGAATTCGTTTCGCGAAGAGTATAGTACTAGGCATTAGTTGGAATAGCGGGGAAAATAAAATATGTGTCACATGGGGCACAAATTTCCAAATTATTCAAATTTTCTGAATGAATTTGAATGTTATTTTGTAAGGGGTGGTCGAAAATGTTGCTTGCACACATTTAACAACCATTTCTTTCCACGAGTCGAAAGCTTTCTATGCTAAATCTGGTAAAAAGAGATGCATCGGCTCGAATTGAATTTGTACTCACATTACACATTCTACGGCGAAATCCTTTGTGTAATTGGTGCAGAAAACTTTTTACTTTTGCACTGTTTATTGACCAATCTAAATATTTAAACTTTAAATTGATGAAATTACGAAAATAAAACATGTGTCAAACCGCCCGATGGCATTTTTTATTGATTGCTTTTGTTCATAGGCGGGGAAAGCTCGATAGCGTGTAGGGTGATTAAGTTTGATTAACCGGTGTGAATGAACGATTTAAAGTAGCACAAGCAAACTTTTAAATTGACTTGGACTACTATTTAGGATTACTACGTTCAGGGTATTATGCTAAATGATCTATACGAGTCGTTTGTATATATTTTATGTGTAGATTTTTTATGTAACTTTGGTAGGCAAACCGATTAGTTGAAATTAAATTAGCAACTGTTTTGATCGTCAAAATTTAGCTCGTAGTTTTAAACGATATTCAGTTTGATTTCAAATATATCATTTTTAGGGAATTTAAGAGAATTTTAGATTTGATGGCTGTGTTTGTTTGCAAATTAACTTTTCTAAATGGTATTTTTTATACTATAGTTAACCTTTTTATGTTAATAGAAAATACGTTGAATAAGGTGGCTAATCAAGAAACAATATTATTGCTCTTGCATTATTTTCACCAGCACAAAAATGAATATTCATGCAAAAAATATTTCCCTCTCTAGCAAGAACGACAAAAAGTAATAATAATAATCACAATATATATAATTTGAAATGGAAATACGGCACAAACGTGACCTTCATGTAAATCTGATTGATTTGAAAAAAGTGATCGCACGACAACCCTCCTACGAGTGTAGGGGTTTCATAAAACTTAAATTTGCACGAAATATTTGTTTTCATAATTTCGCTACAAATGTTGCAGAATAATTTTTTCAGTTTTATTTCAATTTTTCAGATTTTTGATTTGTATACAGTGGGTAAAAAAAGTTAAGGAACGAACACTTAGTAAGAACAAAAAACCTATTTTTAATGCGACTTTAATAATAAATGATTGTGTTTTTGCATTTAATTAAAAGTTTTGCACGTTTACTTTAAGAACAATATAAAAAAAACCGCTAACGAAGCAAATTTCACAGCATTAACGTAACATTTTGCAGTGAAGTAACAAAATAGCGTAAAAAAAAGTTAAGGCGCAGCGCAGTTTTATCTAAAATTATTTGTAATCTCTGGGAAAAAATACCGTTAAATGTACTTAAAATCATGAAAATGTGATATTTCTATTCAGTCTAGCTTGAAAAATGTGTTGTTAAAGTATTTTATTGAGGGTGTTGTTAAAAATGAGTGTGAAAAGGAAATCGGTAGGTGCAGAAATCCGCGAATGTATTTTGCGACGTTGGAAAGCATGAATGGCGTATTCTGAGATTGGAATACGAATGAGAAAATCAAGATATACAGTGAGAAATGGAATAACAAAATATAAATCAACCAAATTGCTTGAAACAAAGCATCGGTCGGAAAGGCGTAAAATCTTATCTGAGCGTGAAAAAAGTGGATTATCAGAAAATTTATGAAAAACCCCAAATTAAGTGCCCCAGTTTTACGAATTAAGGTGAAAGAACGAGTTGAAAAAAAAGTTTCTACTCAAATTATTCGAAATGTAAAAAAGAAAGCGGATTTTCTACGAAAATATCGATATGTACGTTTTCAATTGCATAAAGATCTCACATTTGTAACTCATATATGCAAAATGCATGAATGTATGTCGTCTGATTGTCAAAATTAGGATACATGAATATGTACATATATGTAGCCTAACTGTTAAAAGGATTTCATGGAAAAAGTATTGTTAATATCAAAGCACATGCTTTCAAATTGGATTGGAGATGATACACCGTTCGATGGGAGAATATGTTGTGACAAGAGTGATAAAATAAATTTTCCACCGAAGCAAAACGGGGTAGATAGCTTAACGGTAATATTATATATTAATTTAATATTGTTTGTATGAACGAATATACCTACTTTTGCCGAATTTGATTTGCTGAGAATTTTTGGAGGTATATATTCAGTTTTATGTTTTTCTGCCGAACACAGCACAATCTGTACTTTTAATTTACAGTTGTTTAAAATAATTTGTTTTAATTTGTGTTTTGTCGTTAATTTCCTGCGCTTTTCAAGTAAAGCACGGTTGTTATTTTTTTCATTAATTGAATTTTTCATTAAATTTTTCCATTAGCTCTCTGCCATGGCCTTGAGCTAAAAAAACACATAAAACAGAATACACTTAATTCTATCTCAAGCCAAGCAAACAGCTTTCAAAACACCCTAGAGGCCTCATTCAGTATTGCATACAAACCAAACTATCCACAAGCAATTACAAATTAAATGAAAATGTTTACTTGCATTCATGACCATTATTCGCTCTAATCTAATCTAATTTACTTATCATTACATATGATTATCTTGATCTAATTAGACCATAGAGTTACTCGAGGAATCATTTCAACAGTCCTATATAACTGTCCGATATGACCACATAAGCACAGTATTGTATAAGTGAACAGGGAAAATGTAATGAGCGTGTAATTGTGGACATGTTACTACGAAGAAAATATCAGATGGATAAGTGATTCGTACTATGTTTTATCTTTTAGGTTATTTTTATTTTTCGCAAATACTCTCCACAGTCATGCTCGTCTCCAACAACAGCACCTTGGTGCTAGTCATCTATCGTTCGTCACCATCATTATATTCCAGATTTACGTACACATCAAAAGCACAAGCAACTTACTTGCTCTTCAACCAAAAACCACAATGGCGCAATCTAATTAATGAACAAATTACGCGTAAGCGATTAATTATACGATCATCTCATCCATCTCATCATCATCAACGTTGCTATCATCGTTTAAGGAACAAATAGCGTACACTCGCTGATTTGAAACTCTCCAAAGTTGTGCGAAATTTGGAGGACAGGCAGGAATGCAACATAGGAACAGTCAGAAGAGTGATTGGATTGGAATTCTACAAGGAATAATCAAACCAAGGTAGGTGGTAGAAAGTTCGATTTATGATTATTGTAGCAATTGTGCTCATGCCACTGAAATCCCTGCAACCTTTTAGAGTTCACCGGAAAGACACTAAAATATCTTTAAATTTGGGACTATGCAAGAACAAAGTTAAATTCATGGAAAAGCATTTTGGATAATGCATACGATGAAGTGAAATTGCAAATCAATCTGAGAGCAAAATGATTCAGACCATTTATATCGTATACATGGAAGATTCAAACCGGCTTGAATCCGGATTCAAACCAAAAAAATCTCATATAGACGCAGATTGGATTCAAATGGGATCGATTCGATCCGATCCAATAACTGCGCCTGGATCGAATCGAAATTTGTCATGTATACGTGAATCGAAAGATTGAAAGATCGAACGACTGGTCATATGCAGCTGTCAACCAGCCCCTGGACACGGACGGTATAACTTTCCACCATTAGCCCCTTCAATCCTGTCACGCACAAAGCATGTTATAGCTGTCTTTACGCCATTTCGACCTCATTGTCAAATTGGAGGGGAACTACTTGGATTTGGCTCGATTTGACAATGAGTCGCTAAAAAATTACTACCATCCCCTTCAATGTAAATATTATGGGCATGTCCACTCCATTTCTACTATCTCACTGCTGTCAACGTAGCGCACGTGTTACGTTAGATAGTTTTTCATTGGTGTTTTGCGTGGTATTGTAGAAGGTTGTGGTGGTTATTAATATATTAACGTTGACGATTCGATTGAAAATACTAGTAAGTGTTTTTTCGATTAAGTCTGCATATCACTTTTCACGGTTAATTTATTTTTTAATTCTAGATGGCGAAAAGAAATATTTGGGGCCATGAAGAAACGATTGCTCTTCTAGAAATAATGGAAGAGCAGTGTTCTCTTCAGCTATTTGATGGAAAACTGTTCCGAAATTCGGAAGTTTACGCCAAAATAGAGAAAGAAATGTTGCTGAGAGGCTATATTTCTAAAAATGCCCAGCAAATCGAAATACGGTGGAAAAATCTCAAGAGATCATACACTAATATGAAAAAACAAAACCAAATAAGTGGCAATAATCGGCATTCTTGCCCATATTTCGAAATGTTGCAGCGATTACTTGGGCATAGACCATCAGCAGATGTTATTTGTTCGCGCGTCGATAGAAGCAGAAGTTAGTATAATTTTCATATTTGAGTATTTTTCTTTAATGCATAATATTAATGTTTTACAGATGAAAATCCATATGTGGACGTGTCAATAGCGCCAGCAACAGATACTTCAACAACTGGTGATGGAGAAGATAGTACGCCTGAAGATTTAACACCTAACCCACCAAGTAAGATTGTTGTTACTTAATTTGATGCACTAATCAATGTCCGCCTTGTGTTAGGAAAAGTATCCAAAAAACATGCGAATAGCGGAAATTTCAGCTATTCGAAATCAATCGAAAAGTTGGTAGCGATAATTAAATCGACGCAAGAAGAGGCATCGAAACATTTTTTCGACGAACAAAAAAAAATTCTAGATGTGGAGTTCGAACGCTACAAGGAGTTGGAAGCCGAAGCAGATGAGAAATTTAAGGCGACAGCAAAAGAGGTCTTGCAGGAAAGTACAGAATTATTCTTAAAGGGATTGCGGGATATTTTCGTAGATGCAAATCAGCAAGATGCCGCCAGTACAGCCTCAGAAAGCGTGATCGAAAATTCCGCTGATGTTAGAAGTTTCCTTCAATGCAGCGGACTAACCTGAATATTAGTTTTAAGTAATAAGTTAAGTATAAGTATAGTTAAGTATAAGTATAAGTGCATATCGTTTGAAATAAATCTTAATTTTTTTTCCATAAATTTGCGTTGCATTTGGTTATTTCATAGGGATTTTTAAGTAAATTTTGTTCCTTGGTATTTTTTGATTAAAAGTGAATGTACTGGAGTTTTATGTTACCACATCTCATACATTTTCGTTGATAGTTTATATAAGTTTGATGTAGTAATTTATAAAACTTCGCGTTAAAAAGGAGTATCAATTGCAATTCGCAGATACGAAGCTGGTCTCCAGTACGCCTCGAACGTCTCGAATAAGCAAATAATTTTATTTTGCAAGTGAGACAGTCTCCGAATTTGAAAAATTATCAATATTTTTTCAATTGCTGTCGAAGCCACAACAGTTAACTCAAAATGCTTCTTTGAAATGGTACAAAAAGATATTACACGCATTCTCTTATATGTAGAGTAACGTAGAAAAGTATTGTCAACCACTTACAAAATTTTATTGAAACATGTACATATGTAAGATATAGCAAACAAAAATTAAACATATATTACTTGGTTTTTAAACTTTTAATTAATGGATATTTCATAGCCATATAGTTTTTGAGATGATTTCTAATTTTTTCACCTTGTAAAGTAAACAGCTCGCTTTGATGGAATGGTTGAATGAAGATATTGCTGGTTGCTGTGATTTCTTCACTCCACGCCTCCCTGTAAGGAAGTTTCCTTCTCTCTAATATGTTGTGAAGAATGCAGCAAGTCGCAACAATTTTCGGTACAAAACTAACGTTGACATCAATTCGCTTTTGTAACATTCGCCATCTTCCCTTCAACCGGCCAAAAGCATTTTCCACTACGATTCGTGCTTTCCTTGTATAGGCATTAAAAGAATCTTGTTCTGGCGTTAAAACCCCGGAATATCCTTTAATTAACCACTTCTGCAGCGGATATGCATTGTCACCAATGATAAATGCTGTTATATCTATTCCTGCAATAGTTTTTGTAGGCTGTCAATATATTAAAAAATTAGTATGAAAATCATACACGAAGTATACTTAAACTCACAAAAGTCCTCTCTTCAATAGTAAGAGAAAGAAATGAAACCTTTAACACGGTGGCATCATGCGCACTTCCCGGATGCTTGCAGGTTATATCCATAAATCTATTGTGAATATTTATATCATGTAAATGCAGTGTCGTATATAAAATTTATAAACAATTTACCTGTAATTGCAGTCGACCAAACGTTGCAGTACTAACGACGTCCATCCCTTTCTGTTAATATAATCAGAAGTTCCTGTTGATGGCGCCATCACTGGTATGTGGATCCCGTCAATAGCACCAATAATTTGCGGAACGCAACTTTTCTTTTCGAAACCCTGGATAATATTCTCAGCTTCTGTTCCAGACGGTATTTTTATCTCTTGCTTCAGGAACACTTTTATCATAGCATTACAAAATTTGTACAAGCATTTCTGGACGGTGCTCTTATGCACTGCGAACTGGTTTGCTATTACTCTATATTCGGCACATGAAGCCAGTTTGTAAATTCCAATGGCTACTATCATATCCACAGATAAGGGTTCACGCACCGTACCAGACTTGGGTCTTAGTTCTATAAACAACTCACTGCAAACATAATTGAATGTTTCACGATCCATCCTGAAATTTTCTAGCATTTCTTCTTGAAACTCCGAGTTTTTCACAACCGAAATCCACCAGCGTTTGCTCCTGTTTCTCATCCACATTCTTCTGAGTCTTTTTTTTTGGGATATTTTTCAAAGTATCATGTAAAGCTGACATCCTCTTTATGTGGATGTATCCGATTAATTTTATGCGCCGCGACAATCTTCTAATAAACTCAATTCTTCGTTTTTTAATCAATCTTCGACGTAAATTCATTAGCATTGAAAATTGATTTTGAAACAAATTCAAGACAGCAACACTCAAAACTTTCATTTTCGTCATTGTTTCCGCACTTCACGACCGTAGGAATAGAAATGAGCTGAAGGTTAAGTTACGTGTCATTTCAATCTCATTTCGATCTTTTGATGTTTCAATCCGGTGTTGTCATATACGCGATTCAAATTTCAATCTTTCGATCTTTGAGTCTTTGAATCGTCCATGTATACGTAGTAATTGATGCAACTGGCTGTAAATTAAATAAATATGGACTTGAAATGCACATGAGAAAGAGAATGGTTACATACAAAGAATTATCAATGAAAAATCGAAGAGCCGAAGAATAATAGACAGAATGATTATTAGAGATATAGTCACATAACCATTCCATGCCGCATAACGACCTATAGTCAAATAGGTTGTTAAAGGATAGTATTTTGTAGATTCGACGTTTTTGTGAAACGATACGTCACTTTTATACTGCTATACGTCTATCTTTTTGCTATAAAAAATAAAACACATTGTTTATTTGCTCAATCAAGTCTTCAGAGTCGCCTCCCTTGTATGGTCTAGCGCACCAAGACTGAATTTTACAGAAGCACTCCTGCTCTTATATACTAACGTTTTCATTGAACTTATAAATGTATGGATTTGGTATATTTTTCTTACCTCCTCCCTTCCACTCTCTCCACCACTCAATCAAAATGAACGGTCCGTCTCCGTGTGCATCAAAACTACTCAACATATGTTACTTTCGTATTTCCCATTTCCAGACAATTATATATTGGTATAAAGGAAAGCACTTCAGTATGCGAGTACACTACTGTGTTCAGATAATATTGCATATTTCTTGTCGTCAAGACTTGTGTCCAGAGAAAAGTTTAGAAAAAACTCTGGTTGGCGTCATTATCTGTTTGTAAGGAATGATCGTAGATTTTCCTGAAATTCAACCAAATTCGCAGATTTTCTTATATTCTCAGGTAAGGTATTGTAATAAGCCAAAGACTGTTGCACTTAGGGTTACCAACTCAGTGGATCGGAAATCCGGGAGGAAAATAAAAAAAATAAGTGAAAAACAATTTTATTTATTTAAAATTATATTTCTTTACACAACGAGTTGCTTGTAATGTCTTTTGATTTGCAACGATAAAGCTATAGAATTCTTTACATTTGTAATTAAAATTTGTTCATACGTGAATTTCTGATTTTACATGTGTTTCATTAAGCCGATTACGATTTTTTCACCACAGTAGATATATAATAACAGTTCTGACGCACTTAAGAGGAGCAAAAGAGGAGTAAATAAGAGGAGCAAAGAGGAGCAAAGAGGAGCAATAAGGACATGGTGCCTGCCATTATCGGCACGCGCATCCCACGCATGACATAAGCGATGATCTCGAACTGATAAACAGCCCAGTTGAGCTGATAAATAGGGTAGTTGAACTAATAAAACACCCTGTTAAGCTAAAAGCCCAGTTGAGCTGTTTATTAGTTCAAAGATCATCGCTTACGTCATGCGCGGGCCGATAATCGAAGGCACCATGTCCTTATTGCTCCTCCTATTTGCACCCCTTTTGCTCCTCTTAAGTGCGCCAGAACTGGTATTATATATCTACTGACCACAGTTAGTTTACTACGCTGAAAACACGATCAGCGGCAGTATTTTCGATAGGGATCGATAGAGCGAATGTAACAAGTTTTTATTTCTTTGCCCGATTCTTCTTTACATTTTTCCAAAAAATTAACCCAACGCAAGTCTTCCCTCTTTATTTTACTTGCGACAAGGTTATGTACTTCTCGCAGCATACAGTAATCGTCGTACAATTTATCCTCATTTATTGGCTCATATAGAGAACCACTCAGATCTTTTATTTAATCAATTGTACAAATCTAGTGCAATTTACGATTTTTAATCATTAATATTGGATTATTTACAAGCATATAAAAGCTAGCATAAAAATAAATAAAAGTATGAAAATTCCGTGAAAGCAATTTTTGTTAAATTTCCGGGAGAAATTAACTGCATTCCGGGAGCCGGGAGATTTTTTAAGTGAACTGTATTTTTCCGGGAGAATCCCGGAATTCCGGGAGAGTTGGCAACCCTAGTTGCACTGGATCCATTTTCAAGCGATCTGTCCTAGCTTTTTGAATTGCAAGGTTATTCGCCGATTTTGTGGCTGTCTGAGTTATTTCTCCAACATTTCTTATAACATATGGCCATTTGAGGTTTTTGTTAGGTATCTTAAATATTAGTTTTCCTTGTTCAAGACACATTATTTGTTGTATGCTTAGTATATAGTCTTGATAGCCTTAGTGATTAAGTCTTCCGATCAGGTCAATGCTTTACTTCGATGTTTGCTTCAACAAAACTGCTCCATAAGAGACGCTTGACAAAATAAACGCATTGTAGATGTCAAGTTTGATGTTAAGCGATAAAAATCATATTTTTTCAGGACTCCTATCATAGGCGCCACTTTATGTCTGATGCTTTTGATATTTGGTAGCCAAGACATTTTCTCAAATATCTTATTGAGTTGAACTTTCCCAATTTATTCCACAGATTTGTATGGACGGATTAATTTGCTGCTTGTTTTTTTGTTGGAATAATAAATATTTAGTCTTTTGGATGTTAATAATCAGTTTGCTTTGTTCGAGCCAATTCTAATATTTTCCTAGGTCATCATTTATACCTTGCCGGAGATTTAATTCATTTTTACTGGAATACAGCAGTAGGGTGTCATCAGCAAATAAAACTATTTTTCCCGACAGATAAAAGTCCTGTGCGCTGTTAATGCACAGTAAAAACAACAATAATGGTCCAAGAATTGATCCTTGAGAAATGCCGATGTTAATAGTGCATTCTTAACTGTTATGCAAGCTGTTGGTTGTAGTAATACGCCTGCTGAAGAGATAGTTATTTCTTGAAGTTGTGGCGGATTCCGTATATTTCAAGCCTCTGAAGCAGGATGTCATGGTTAATGGAAGATTGCCGCTCAGTGCTGTCACCTTACTACATTTGTAGCAAATTTACTACATTTTTTCGGTCTTTGCCGTTTTTGCTACTTCACTACTCAAATTGTTAAATCAAATTGTATTTGAAAAGCAATGATTTATTTACTGTTATTTGTTATAGAACTGAAAAATTCATTTGTTATTGAAATCGTCGAATTTTTTTATCTTTTGTTAGTTGTGTTATCTTTGGGCTAGAAAACAGATTTTACCAGTATATGACGCTTTTAATTTAAAGGAAACTGATTTTGAAATTTTACTACATAAGGCCCTAATTTACTACATATTTTTTCCCATATCTACTTCAAAAATATCTTTCGGCGGTTACATCACTGTTGCCGCTACACTCAAAAAAATTTTGGTTGAACTTTACCCTTATAATAGTAGGAAACTGGTTTCCTACTATTAAAGATGTAAACTTACAAAAGTGCGTAAAAAGAATATTTTTTTTACGACCAAATCGTGTAATTTTACCTTAAATAATGATGCAATTTTATGGCTTTAGCGCAAAAGTGAATAGCAAACTAGTAAATTTACACTCTTTTTGGTTCAATTTACAAAAAGCTGTGTATTATTCAGCTGATATGACGTAAAAGCAAAAAATGCACATCAAATGTGTAAAAAAATTTGTGATTCGTTATTTTAAACGAAAAAATTAATGTATTTCCTATTATCAAAGTATTAATTATAGACCCACTTTTGAGAGTGTAAATAGTCGCCCTTATCCAATTCATTGTTGATGAAATGTACTGCATCTAATGTTGCAGCTAGTGTACTGCTGTTTTGGACTGGCGTCAAAATTGAGTTAGTCTGAATAAATTGCAACAATTGTTTTTAAATAGCTTTTTCAAATATTTTACTTAGGACACTTGTAACAGCTATTGGGCGATAATTTGATGGATCTGCTTGATCACCACCTTTGAAGATTGGAGTAATTTTCGCCAGTTTCAGGCAATCAAAGAATGAGCCAGCTGCTAGGTGCTGATTTATTAATGTAGTTAGCAATTTAATATATTTTGATGTTATAGTATCCAGACCAGGAAAAACCTTTGATTTAAGGTTGTAGATTATTTCGCCCAGTGAGACGTAAGTGAATTGAAGTGAGCACATTAGGCTCAATATGAATACTCGATAAAATTGTTTAACTACTGTGCTACTTATTAAGGGTCTGTAATGGATGTTCCATTTATCAACAGTTCTTCTTTGCACGTTGATGATTTGTTGTTTTGCTGTTTTGACAAGAACTCATTTACTAGTTGTCAACATCTGCAGGTATTCCTGGCTGAAGCTTAAAACTTATTCCTGTAGAAATGTTTTGTGGCCTCCAGGATAGCTCGATTTGATTCCTTGTTCATAGATATGTATATAGATCTGCTTCTTGATCGTGGAGTTTGCATCTGCTTTATGTTTATTGTACACAATTCGTTTTCGGTTTGATGCATTAATTACACCCTCAGAGATCCAAGGTTGTGCTCGTACCCGAACTTGTTTTGTTATTACTGCTTTTGCCTTAGCATCGATTATTTTCGCAATCAGATCATCAAAGCAAGCTTTGTAGCTTTGACGTTTGTGTAGTATTTTAAAACAAAATGTTTTGATAATTTGGTGTTCATAGCATATTACTTTATTAGCTCAAATGCAACGTGCATTAAATTTGCCATCACTGGGCATCCCGAATTCTCTTCCATTCGTCAATCCGTCTTTAATTTTTGTTGTTCGCATCCAAGTAATGCTTGACACAGCTATATTGACGATCGTCATAAGCTATGTGAAAAGCCACTATATGCCATGAAATCGGCCGTGGTTCAAGCTAATTTCTGCTTCACTGAAAAAAATCCACATGACGTAGTGCATTATTTATGGCCCCATAGGCTATGGACATAGTACTCTGAGCTATGCAATATGATTCCCCGCGCCATAATATCAGAATCTACATAGCGCGTGGTCCTATGTAACATGGCGCAGCATTTATAGTCCCACACGCTATGTATATAGTACCCTGAGCTATGCAGTATGGCTTCCAGAGCCATAATTACAAAGCACAGAAATTATGGCCCCACACGCTATATTACATAGTACCATGAGCCATGTAATATGGCTCATGGAACTCCAATTATAACTCGCAGCCATTCTGTGTGAGGAGCTGTATAAATGTCAGCAAGCTTCTTGAGTATGGATATGGTCTTTGATGTCATTTATCCCTCGGGAATTTTGTCGATAGAATTTCATCACCTAACATCAACTGCTCTACCTCCAGATGCTCAGAACTGGGAAGGCTCGTGACCCTTTGTTGGACGCAAACTGGATCATCTTCAGATGCACTGAAAAAAATATAGCGCCAGACGCCATAATCACGAGAAGGCTCGTGGCCCTTTGTTGGATGCAAACTGGATCATCTTCAGATGCACTGAAAAAAAAGTAGCGCCAGACGCCATAATTTACAGACTTCTGGCGCCATGTACATGGTCGATTTCGGTCGATTTGTAATAAAATATAGCGCCACACGCTATAGTACACAGGAGTAAATAGTAAATTCTGTTTATCGTTTAAATGCGCTGTTTTGCTCTACGCAACAAATAAAAGTTGGATTTTTTTCGACGATTTGGTCAGTAGTTCAGCAATTTCAGTAAAATTTAGTGTTTAACGCCTTTACCACGAGCAAATTTGGAAAAAACCACGTAAGTTGTTTTAATGTAGATGGCTCAGACAATTGTTTGATGCAACGGACTCTATCCAAGTCCGTTGATATACCTTCTTATGTCCAAAATATTTTAGCTTTGGGCAACCAAAATTATATTTGTTACGCTTGGCTTTGAGCTTATGAAGTTTAATTCACATGCTTCAAAAACGTCGTACAGCAAACAATTAAATTACCCAAGTATATCAGGATACAATTAGAGTGCACGTTTTCCGCAAAAATGGGAATATTCCAATTGGGGGGTGCTACCGTGGTTTTGCTGAAATCAGATTCTCTGTCATCTAAGCAAGGTAACGGTGCGATGATACATTCAATTGTCAATAATCGACACAGATTCTGAACCAACTAACTTTTTTCGGTATCATTGCGGTTGTGAAAGCCAATACTGATTCACATTCTTCTATTACATCCTCCTTTAGCATGATTTCCAACTCTTCCTGCAGCACCTTGCGTTTAATAGCCGAAACTCTGTAGAGTGACGTGACTGTTGGTGCGTAGTTGGCACTAGTTTCAACTCTGTGTTCGAAGAATGATGCTACGTAAAGCTTCCCTGGAAAACTGTCTTTATTGGTTTGGAGGAGTTATACTTCCAACAGCGTATTGTCATATATTGCATCAGGTAGTGTAAGATAATGAACTCTTATCATTATTACTCATAATTATTACTGATCTGAATGTTGACCCCTGTGGCAATATCGTCTTGCTCCTTATGAATACTATCTGCAAGAGTAACTGCAGCTCTAAGTTTATAGATGATAGCTGGTGGCTCTCTTAAAAAGATCTTCATGACCTTCCGATGACACTATTTCGAGCTGCCATGTTCAAGTGGGCGCAAAATATTTTCCCATTCAAATTGAAATTTTGAATTGTTAACAATTTGCACTGCAGACCCGATGAAACACTTATTCACACCCGTAGGCACTTGATTGATGTTTTTACATTCAGGGCAATTGCCACTGTAAACAGGGGAATCCACAGCCATAGCACTTTAAATACTCATTCTTCTCACCATTCTTACGAACGACTGCTTGTTGCGCATTCATTTTTTCCCCGCAAATGGTGTGGCCTCTATATCTACAAAGTTTTCAATGAATTATAGAAAAGAAAACATTTCATTTCAAAATTTTATATTCAACATAGCAAAATGAGATCTATTTGAATTCTTTTGTCGTGTCGAACAGCAGATATTTGTGCATCCGTAGGATGCTCTTCTTTTCCTGAAGAAATTTCAGAGTAAACCTGTTAAGCAGGCTTTGAACATGGAAGAACATGCCATGTCAGTTTCAATGCAGCACAATAAGCTGCTACTTTGCGTTAAGATGCTGGGCCTGAAAATAATAGCGGTAGCATTTTTATGGCGCCAGTGTCTCACACTTCCTCGATGTTTTCGAAAACAGAGATGTTTGTTACAAAAGCTTTCAAAACTTGGAATTCATGCAAGTGTATGAATTAAAAATATTTCCTTATGAATTAAAAGGAAATTTATCCATTTATCGAACTTTTATTAGATAAAAATATTTGAGTTTAACACAATCCAAACAAAATTAACTTAAAAACTATGAGAAAAATAACTTGAATGAGTATTAAAAAGCGAAACATAGAATCGAAAGCGAGAAATAGCCATTTAACGGTTATTAAAATTGAACATATTGGGCAAAATTCTTCTACATAAAATAGAAGATAAGATAGATTTAATTCTCTCTAAGATAAAAAGTTTTTTAAACTTCTGCAGTTGCTGACACTGTATTTGATATCAGTTATTCAAGTCTAACTTCGTGTTTGATGGAGCCAATATAGCTGCAATTAAGCGCAATGGAGCCCCAGCTTAAACGTATCTCTACATATGCATATACACTCTAAAGTTTCATCACGTTCGATCACCTGCCAGACGGATCCACTAAATAAAAAACAAACTTTAGAAAATGTCGCTATCAAACTCATTTTCTAAAATAACCGATGCAGCAAAGAGTACTCACAGTTGAATTTGCGTAAAATAAATTCAAAAACTAAAACGAAAAAGTTTCAAAGTTAAGCCCTGAAATGTATTCGACGCGAAATGGAACGAAGTGTCAAATCCCATACAAAATCAGCCTGGCGCGGAATTTCGTTTCGTTTGGTTTTGCTCGTCAGTAATGTGTTCGCAGGCGTATAAGTGTCTTCGAAGACAACGCAGTGACTCGCTCTGAGATGGCGCTGCACTATGTATAAGTTAAATTTCGCGGCCATTTAATGACCCAGGTACCTTAAATTGACGCGAAAAATATGACAGCTCATAATTTCATTCGAGTTTGTGGATATTTGATTGAAAAATGGGTGAAAATGGATGGATGAACAGCGTATCCTTGCAACAGTAGTTTTTGTTTTGCCGATAATGTCATTTTCGATGCCGGTTAGTTAAATTTATATGCACCGAATTCAAATGTAATGCACTTGTTAAATGTCATCAATGGCAATTTATACTGCCTCCGGTGTCGGGGTGCGGAACTTTATTTCGCTCGATTCCGCACAGACGTTTTCGCTGTATTTCGTTCGTCGAATACATTACAAGACTTCAACCGAAAATGCAATTTTATTGCATAAAAAATTTGCTCGAAAGCTCCGATATAATGCAAATCTAGAGATTTTAATAGCTTCAACTGTACTTTACGAGGTTTTGCACAGCCCTGAGAAATTTTTGCAAGCAGGATTGCTGCTGATAACACCGCCGATGCCATGATAGTAAAAAAAAACCAGCGCATCAGAACCGCTAGAAAACAGATTTTCGAATAAATTGCTCCTGAGTGACCAGATGATGTGGAAAGACGTAATACACTATTTTATAGTATCATATCAACCAGTTCTTACCAATTTCTCGGCAACATATCCTACAACTTATATGATGGAATTGTTGAGTGCTGGCAGCACTCTCCCAACGAAGCCGCAATAAGTCGACTAGAACAAGCCCATGCTAAAACCACCTATCCTTGGAATTTCGTTTTCATCCGAGGATTTCATCGAAAGTTTCACCGATTAAACGATGTTTGAGGCTATCATCCAAAAAAAATTTCAAAACTCGGAAAATTTAGACATTGGTTCCTTATATTTATTGTAAATAATTATATAATGGAAATATCTGTCAATGCAATATTTACGAAAATGGCTGGTGCTGTGCTAGAAGCATAACCAAAAATACACCAAATCTGCTTCACGTTAAGTTGAACCCACACTTTGAATTTCGTTTCGATTGAATGACTGCGCTGAAAGTTATAAAAGTGAAATTAATTTTAGGGCTACGACCCGCACTTTTTCCAAATTTTTCAAAACTCAATTTAAGTTGTTAATTTCATTGCAGGATCGTTCCCATTAGCAAATTTAATGAAGAAATTGCTCGGTAAAGAAACGCCAAAAAATCACAAAAAATACCATAGCTGGCGACCCTTTCTAAAATCCTATGAAAGTTGGCCTATATTTAGGTCAATTTACGACATGAATTTGGTTTTGATTTTATGACTGCATCATTAGTTATAGGCAAAAAAGCTTTATTTTGTTGAGCACATTTACAAGATTTAGTTGACAAAAACTTCCATAGCTGGCAGTTCTATCCAAATTTTTAAACTAAATAAACTAAACTTTTAAACTGAATTTGGTTTAGAATGAGATTCAAACACTCTATGAATTGGCCTATTGTCATTTCAAATTAAAGCTTCAGAATATTGTTCTTATTCTGGCCAGTAATTAATCAACCAACTGCTGCAAAAAAGTGAGCCAAACTCATATCAGTACTCTACACCAATGCAAGTGGAATGCAATCGAAACTCTTTAGCTATTAATGCTGTTTGCCTGATCTGGTTGAGCTGCGATTCTTTGAGGGTACGGAATCATATGTGGAGGTTTCTGTTATATATATATATATATATATATATATATATATATATATATATATATATATATATATATATATATATATATTTTATGTATGTGTTTTTATGTATATATATATATATATATATATATATATATATATATATGTATATATATATATATATGTATATATATATATATATATATATATATATATATATATATATATATATATATATATATATATATATATGTGTATGTATATGTATACATTAGGGTATTCATTTCGTGCTTGAAACAGTCAAACCCTTCATATTGACATCTGTCAAAGATACAGGTCAACTACGCTGTCATTTATTCAGTTGAAGGTTTGCCATTGTAGCATACGGATCGTTTAATAGACGTTTTAGAGTCGTTTAACATAAAGCTGTTGATACTGATTTATCGAGAAAAAAAATTCTTCAATGATGGAACCCATTTTTCGCTTTGTGGATACGATAATAAGCAGAACTGTAGAATATGGGGTTGAGAAATCCGCAAGTGATCGTACAGAGGCCACTTCTTCCTGCAAAAGCAACTGTGTGGTGCGCATTATGGTCTGGTGGCATGATTAATCCGTATTTTTTGAGAACGATCAAGCCATCACCGTCAATTCTGAGCGCTATGGCTGCATGTAAGCTGATTATTTTTGGACTGAAATCGAACATAATGATCTTGACGATATGTGGTTTCAGCAAGATGGAGCAGCAAGTCACGTAACATAGGCAAATCGAGCTCTTTTGCAAGAGAAATATCCAGGACGCGTAATTTTGCGATTGACTAATGTGAATTGGCCTCCAAGATCCTGCGATCTAATGACTCTGGATTAATTTTTGTGGGGGCACGTGACAGATCGTGCTTATGCGAAGAATCCCCAAATGCTGGAGGAACTGGAAGCCAATATTCGTGAAGTCATGGCCAAGATATTGCTCGCAATGTGTCGGAGAGTTTTTGAACATTACCTCAAAGGGATTGAATCTTACAAGAAATCCCGTGGAAGACATTTCAACGATATAGTGTCTCACATATGATATCAAGGATCAATCTTTGCAACAAAAGAAAAATTACATCATTTTTCGAACATCTTATGTCTTGTTTTTTTAAGTTCACTTTTTCTTTTACTTGTTTTTTAAAAGTTTACTTGTCATACAGTTTACATGGATAATCCTTAATATATATAATATATATATATATATATATATATATATATATATATATATATATATATATATATGTATATATATATATATATATATATATATATATATATATATATATATATATATATATATATATATATATATATATATATATATATATGTATATATATATATGCAATGTAATATGAATTGACAAAGTTATTCTTATACTAACCCAACATACCAAGCGATTCGCTAACGAGTCATTAGCGAGTCACTTTAACGAATGTTCTATTCGAGAACGAATTCACCTACAGTTCGCTAACGAGTAAGTAGGCCGCCCAAATTTTCATTCGTGACGAATCATTTTTCGAAGCTCTGACGAGTGGATAAGCTTCGCCAAAAACGAATATTCTAAAGGTTATATACGTTCGCCTTTGGTGAGTATTTGTGACTCGCTGGTGACATGTGGTATACGATTCGTTGCGAGTCGATAAGCTTCGCCAAAAACGAATATATTGAGGGTTATGCCGGATTTATACATTGGGACGAGCGTCTCGTGTACAAGAGTCAACAAGACTCAACAAGACATTGGACTCAGCAAGACATAGGGTGGATTGTTTACTTAGGATATTGCGCCATGCACCTTTCATAGGGTGAATTGTTTACTTAGGATATTGCACCATGCATCTTTCGACAGTTGTGAGCTGTTTTGTTCAGTTCAGTGAACGATGGCTGAGGTACAGGTTGTGGTTATTGCAACTGCCTGGTGTGCGTTGAGTGATTTCAATCTGGAACACGCAAAGACATGTTTGAAGTCCCAGCGAAAAATTCGAAAATGTGAATGAGCACATGCTACCCTCTCGAATCCCTTTGACTCGATGCATAAAACCGACTTCGCTTCCAGCGGCTTCGAGCTAGGACGAGACGGTCATAAACACTCAGGCACAGCAATAAAAGGATCATTATCCCTTCATAAAACAAAGAAGAGCCGACGAGCAAACCATTTACACACGCGTGCTTGCCATGAAAAAAACAGCCGAGAATAGACAAGACATTTACACACAGACCTTGTCTACATTTGGCATTCCTCGGCGAGAATGTAAATTCGGCATTATATACATTGGCCTTTGGTGAATATTTGTGAGTCGCTAGTGACATGTGATCGGCGACTCGTTGCGAGTCGTTATAATGAGTAGAAAGGATATGTTTAAAACCTTCGAGACTGCTTAGATCAAAATATAATGCACATTTTGATAAAACTGAGAGCTATTTTTTGGTGATATCTTTCGCTATCTAAAATATTTGACAATACAAAAGGTCTAGTATATAATAAAAATTGTCTTAGCTCAGTTGCTTTCCATCTGTCTAGTTCATCTAAATCACGGGGAAACCTACAAAATTCATAAGTTATATGTTTTTTTAAAGACAGCAGTTCTTTGTTCAATTTTCTGGTCTTATCGGGAGTCAATGAATATATTTGATTTTTATATTTTATCCAATGAGTAAGTAAAGACTTCATAGCACCGAGACACACAGTATGCATATCATCTAATGGAAAGTTTTCGATGCAATCAATCGGAAGATTTTCAATAGCTACCTGACTTAAACTCAAATGATGCTCAGGCTGCTTTCTTTGACTAATGCTTCTATAAATCATCCCCTCCGACAATAATTGAGACAGTTCTTCCACAAATTTCTTTAAGAAATCGCTTGAGTTTGGACGTTTTGAATATCCACCATAAATGCCTATCATAGGCATAACACTATAGTTTACGACGCTAGCTAAAATTGGCCAAACTTGACTTTTAGAACTTTTCGCAATAGGAAGACCGTCTATGCTGAAATCCAATTCAATTTCATTGCTTGATATTTGTCCTTCGATGGATGTGAAAAAATCAGTTAAAGCATCTTTCAATCCGTAATGGATGTATTGACCATTTCCCATGACCTGTACTAAGTTTTCCCGAGGCGTTTTTTCTAAAGTTCTACCATCTTTTAGAAGCTCTAGAATGACGGTTTTTAATACGTCTAGTAAATTATTAAGAGCCGCCAATGATATGTTATATTTAATGCTCCACTCACTTAGCCTAGAGATTATAGAAGAGCTATTGTTGCTTCATTATTTAAAAAAATATTATTGTCGTTTACGTTGCTACTCCCGATTTCAATGGATATATCTTCATCAATAAACTGACATTCAGACGGACGTGATGAGGAATATTGCAGAAAACTTTGACTGCGTGTCGTTTCATTGCCAGTAATTTCCGTTGAAGAAAGACTACCCAAATAGCTGTAAATTTGCTGGGATTCTTTTTGAATGGAGAAACGACTCATCTGAGTAATTGTACTTCAACTACATATATTCATGTACTCAAATTTAATTAATTGCGGACAAAATATCTTTCGACATACACTGAGATCCTTACCTTTACTAATTATTATGGCACTTTTCACACTCTTCACGGTTTAACACTTCAAATATGGTATAGCACGTTGTGATCACTCCCGGAAAATACCACACAGAATCAATTCAGTCCTCAAAAAGCGAATGACAAAGGTTCCAAAATTCACTTTTTATTTTAGTTAAATGAGAATAAAATGTCCAGTACGACATGTAGTGCAAGTATCGCCAAATATCAATTAAGTGAGGACAAACTAACATAAGAGAAGGTACAAGAACCTTCACTTCATATTCGCTTAAAGTGAATATAGGCGAGCAATGTTTTGAAACTGCACTATTTTCGCTAGAAGTGAGGAAAAAAGAGTCGCCAGAAGCGAATTTTGGCGAATTCGCTTTAAGTGAATCTGAAGTGACGACAGGCGAACATAAGAGCATGTTCATATGTTCCCAAGTTCTCACTTCAGATTCGCTTTAAGTGAATATAAGCGAGCAATGCTTTAAATCCACACTATGTTCACTATAAGTGAAGAAAAAAGGGTCGCCAGGCTTCGGTTTTGGCAATACCTTCGCTACATGGTATGCTGGGAATTGTGATTCTAATACTAATACTAAAGCATTTGCTGAATTGACACTACCTCTATATTGCGCAGACCAAAAACACAATTAGAATTGGTTGACTACTTTAAGCTTGTAGATTATGTGCCAAATTTATGATCCGATTCTCAAAATACTAGACAAATCTGTTTCGAGAAAAAGCAAACGATCTTCGACTGTTCATTCACCTCCAAAATTAAGAAAATTACCAATCCGACATATGGCTAGTCTGAACTTGGTACACTATCTATGTAACAAAACTATGATATTCTGCAGCTATGTTATTGTCTTTTTTCTACGCACAAAAAAGCATTTGAAAATAAAAACCTTCTATTAATGAAAACACGAAATCATGCCTTTAATCAACCCTTTACAGGCATATATCCTCCAAAAAACTGAGTTCGGTCTGTTCAATTAACACAGATCAGTATCGAAACCAAATTGTTAACTGAGTTAAATGCGATTTCAAGTTGCAAATGAAATTAAACGATTCAGTAGTCAGTCAATCACGCAATAGACACGTTTTATTATCATCTTCTTCTCTTAAACGCCATCGGACATCGATGGATCCAAACATAGCTCAACATAAGCCCATATCGCATTTTTCATCATCAAAGCATATTAACTTAAATCGACTCGTTCTTTCGCTTCTAATTGCGCATTGACTTCTTTTACCTCGTTGGTTCCCAGTAGAGTTCTTTAAGTCATGTGAATGAAACGGACTAATTCCCATAAGTTTTCTCAAAGAATCATCATCACCGGCCATCAACGGCGGTGGCGGCACTAACAATGATATTCTTCTACCACCTTCGCTTTAATATCCATACCTCTTCTGACCGCAGCTGCCCTCAAGTCTCAAAAACAGTTGGCTCCTATTGGTCTCTCGCCTCATTCCCCACACTCCCCAATTAACTACACACTAATTACTTTTGTCGCACGAAATAAGCTAAGCACAATATACTCGAGCATGCAGTAAAGGTTCCACAGATGATTCTAATGGAACATCAGTGAAAGATAGATACCCAGCTACGGAATAGAATGATGCCTGAGAATTATCGCACACTTTACTCGCGGCTAGAGCGAAGATCTATTTCAAATGTCATTAGTTCCAGCAACGCAAGCGTTGCCATAGTTCCGACAACAATTTAGGAATAGTTGCTATTTTCTTGAATTTTGTGGCGGTTTGATGATGTTAACGGCTGGTCGGACTTTTTCACTGACTAGTTACAGCTTTCATTAAACAGTTTTTTCTAGACTGTCTCTTGTTTGGACTTGACATTAAAAAATGGACGACTTGAGCAAATGATATGATGCCACAAATACATCTGAGATAGTAGATTTGCTAAAGTTTATTTCGCAGCAATCAAATCATATCCGGAATGAATACTAAATGCTTTGTTCGTCAGAAAATTTGATGTGGTTTTTCTACCTTTTTTGAAAATGATATGACACTAGTTTGTTAGCTCTTGTCACAAAGTCCAATCGTTTGCTACGAAATTGCGTAAGGAAAAAAAATGGCTCTAACGGTCAAGACGGATTTCTTAGCCTCCCCCAAGCATTAATTCAAGAGATCAAGAGGCGAGCCTTCAATGAAATTCCTACGAAGCCTAGAGCATCTTCAATGATAATTTTCCTAAATTTGATTCCGAATAATTCAACTACAGGTTCACTAATTTACTAATGTTTAAACAATTACGTAATTATAGCCGGCAAACATCTGACATTCTGCTCAAACAGGTCCGCACCTCGAATTCTGCTTCATACTGTCCCGTCCGAGAAAAAAAGTCATCAATCTTCTACGAACAACAGGTCCATTAGATTTTCGAAGACATGGTGCTTGCATGCAACAAAACGCCATTTAATAGAGACCATCAATCTATTACGGTATTTCACAAATATTGAACCAATTCGTTAAGGCTACAAATGAACCGTTATATCGGTTGGACTATTCTTTTTTAAAGCTAAAGAATAGAGGCAGGAGACGTATCGGAGATGAGCTATGAAGCTGTAAAACCAGAAAAACATTGGCCATTGTTGTTCGTGTTCTAATTGAAAAGCACGACATGAACCCAGTGTATGCTATTTTGGACTCTGTTTTAGCTCGTTTTTTGCTATTTTTTTAGACAAAGGTATGAAATTAGTTACGGGACATGAATTTTTATAGTCATTAATGATTGCTTTAGCGATGTTGTTCTTTCATTTCATTTGGTCATTTTCCGAGGGATCAAAAAAATTAGTCAAACACAAGCGGCTTAAAACTAGGGGGTCCAAGGAATTACAATTACGAGGAATGAAGTTATTTGCATTGCTCTAAATTTTGAAAGTTCAATTACATTTCTCTTTTGTCTGGCTTTAATTCATGTCATTCGAAGGAATAATGAAAATTTGTTCGATCAAATCGATCGATTAGAAAATAATTTCACTTTTTCAGTTTTTCTTCTTATTCTTCTATTAGTTCTTGATGTTAAAGGCGAATACTAGCCACGATAAAAGGTTAAAGAAGGTCACCCACGATCGCTCAATTTATGAGTTCTATTTACGTGCGATTAAAGGCATCCCAGTGAGACATGGTATCTACAATATTGTTTCGATTGTAAAAGTAATAATGCCAAGTACGTAGAGGAGAAACAAGCGAAAAATTGTTCCAAAGCATTAGTCTCGAAACAGTGTTGAATCATAGAGTTTAGCGGTCAACGTTTCCTTAAGGTGATGAGATGACCGAATAGATGCAATTTCGGTGGTTGTAGTCTAATAAGGAATATTGCTTGAGGTCATGATTGACTATTAAACTTTCTATGTTTACAACAGTAGCATAGCAGTAATCAAACCAATTTTTTAATTTGTCACATGACATACATATATATTAACCGCAATTACAAGCCAAATATTTTACATATTTTATCAAGCTAAATAGTTCTAATCGTTGTTTAAATTATTTTAAGCAATTATTCAGGCATAAAAACTGTACCAAAACATAATAAAAGAAAATTCAATTTTACTTGGGCAGATACTCAAACGAAAAGAACGCTGTCACTATACAGAGGCCAGAATTAAGATTTCTGAAAACCAAGTCTATTTGCACCATTTTTGCATCACTTTTTGAATAAAATTTGAAGAAGAAGCTGTCTAAAAACAGGAGTAGATTTATAAAAAGTGATGTAGACTGCAAATTTCGGTCAATGTACAGGATGTTTTTTATAGAGGTATAGAAATTCAAGTTAGTAACATTTTTTAATGCTACGTATGGTGTGACAGCTGCCATGCGTCTTATAGTGAGTTTTGTTTGCCATTTTATCATCAATAGGTTGGCGTCTGAGCAACGTCTGCAAATTGTGCAGATTTAGTTCGAATAAGACGGTTCTGTTCGAGAAACTCATCGCGCACTCCGACAATTTTATGGCCGATATATTCGTCCGTCAGAACAATAAATTCGATTAACCATGGATCGTTTCCGCACTACGTTTATTCTCACTGATAACGTACTTCCATCCAGACGTCGTACAGTGCATAATGCAGAAACCATATCAGCTGTAGAGAGTAGTATCGATGAAGACCCAAGCGAGTCCATTCGACATCGTGCTCATCAATTAAACCTTTCTTTACGGAAGGATCTTGGTTTGCGGTCTTATAAAATCCAACTCGTGCAGGAATTGAAGCCGAATAGTATATGGGCGAAAGAACAAATTCCCAAGATCCCGAACTCCATAAGAACATTTTGTTCAGCAATGAGGCTCATTTCTGGTTGAATGGCAACGTCAATAAACAAAACTGCCACATTCGGAGTGATGAACAACCATAGACGGTTTTCCAATCACCGTTACATCCAGAAAAAGCCACTGTTTGGTGTGCTTTATCGGTCGGTGGAATAATTGGTTCATATTTTCTCAAAAATGCTGCTGGGAATAACATGACAGTCAATGGTGACCGCTATAGAGCCATGGTCAATGACTTTCTCGTTCCGAAATTGACTTACCATAATGCAAGGGACATCTGATTTCAACAGGATGGCGCGACATGCCATACAGCTCGTGCAACTATCGACTTATTGAAAAAAGCATTTGATGAGGATACTAATTTCTCGTTTTGAACCTGTGAGCTGACCTGCAAAATCTTATAACACCGCTGGACTGTTTTCTGTTTGGATACGCTAAATCACTCGTCTACACCGACAAACCCGAGACGCTTGACCATTTGGAAGACAACATTCGCCGCGTTGTTGGCAGGATACGGCTCAAATTATTGGTAAGAGTTAGTTTTTCTACAACCAATTAATAGTTTTTCTACAACCAATCGTTTTTCTAAAACGATCCATTTTCCAAAACGAATCGTTTTTCGTTTTTCTAAAACGAATAAATTTTCTAAAACCAATGGTTTTTCTGAAACGAACCGTTTTTCTCCAACGAATAATTTTTCTATAGCCAATGGTTTTTCTAAAACGAACCGTTATTCTAAAACAAATCGTTTTTCGTTATTTTAAAACGAATGTTTTTTCTAAAACGAATCGTTTTTCGTTTCTTCTAAAACGAACTTTTTTTTGTAAAACGAACTGTTTTTATAAAACGAATGATTTTTCTTAAACAAACTGTTTTTATAAAACGATTCGTTTTTCTAAAACGAGTTGTTTTTCGTTTTTCTAAAACGAACCGTTTTTATGCCAAAATTGTTTTTCTTAAAGGAACCGTTTTTCATTTGTTAAAACGATCTGTTTGGTAATGGAAAACTATTTAGCTTGGGGGAAAAGCTGTTCAGAGGCAGAGCATGAAATGAATAACCTTATATAATAAAAGGTTGTCATACTTCTTAGGTGCATATTTTTGCATCTGGTTAGGGTAGATAGCATTGAAAACAGCAACAGTTCCTGTTGTTTTCAATGCTACTTTCCAGAACCAGCTCTCGATGGGATACCTACATGTATCTTCATTCTTTACGACCATATGTACTGATTGATGCATTATACGGTTGACAAGTAGATAATATATTGGAAAATTGGGACAATATAATTGGGACAATTCAGTTTGAAAGCGCTTGGCACTATCAATGAATGTTTACGATACGATTGCGGAAGACATATAAGAAAAACATTATACAAAAAAATTCATTGTACTGAATTAATTGAACATTATTCAAACTATGAACGATGTTTCTGAATTGAACTACATACATTTCAAATATTTATTTCGTCGCACCGCAAACTTTTTTTGTGGTTAACAAAAACGTAAAATAAACAGTTCGTTTTCGTTTTTTGGAAACAACAGAAACGCCCATCACTAACTGTTTAGAGCATTGGACAATTGGACCTTGCGTTTGGAGTTCCTCTGAACCAGTCGTGGCGCTCACATGCCCGAAACTATATTTATATCAAAATGGCAGAGAATGATCTTTGCAATTAAACCAATTTCTGGCAATCAAAACAATTTATGCGTATTTTATTTCATATCAAAGTTTTTTACCTCTAAAACAGAATACCCTGTATTTAAAGTATTCATTTATTTTTCATAAAAATAGGTAAAAATATCATTTCTAGCACAGCGGTAAAATTTATTGAGTAAAACAACATCAAGCAGTTTAATTTAAAAAGTTTTGAAAAAAAAACAAAGCCATAATATAAATTAGACAAGCGAAACATAATTATATCCGCAGTTTTATCATTTCTTTACGGCGCAGTATCATTCGTTTTTGATAGCACTCATCAATCAATTTTAAAAGTCAAAATATTTTACTAATGGTGAAACATAATTTGACTCAAATTAATAATTTTTTTTTCTAAAACAATATTTCCATAAGTTTTTATATGCAAGCGATTTTTATTTTGAACGATTTGATTATGTTTGTTTGAAGAATTAATTGTTTTGCTCCCCTGGTCTTTTCCTAAAATTTTCCTTGAGTCGAAACAATATTTGATTAAATTGTGTTTTGCGTCAAATTTGAAGAAACCAAAGGAGCAGCAGAAGGTTAAACAGAAAAAATTTGTCTGATTTGAAAAAAAATCTGTCTGCTATCTAGGTACAAGCATAGGCTGTTCCGCTACTTAAGCCAGGTAACAACCCCGCTTTGTCTGAGAGCTACTGACCGATCAGCTTGTTAGGTTCGCTTGGAAAACTATTCGAGAGAATTATCCTGAAGCGTATCAAATACTTTTTCAATTGTGGGATTATCCTATCCCAACTTCAGTTCGGCTTTCGAGATATTTACTCAACAAACCATGAATTATTCCGAGTTACTTACAATATCGAGAGGTCCTCTGGTGCCAAAGAATCTGTAGGATTGATAAAGGCTTTCAACAATGTTTCCCCCTACCTTACTAAGATTGTGCAGTCATTTCTCGCTGATCGTGCTTTTGCAGTGAAGGTGAATGGTAGTCTATCCTTGCACCGCAAAATACCTGCAGGACTCTCTCAGGGATCATGCCTAAGTCCAGCCCTATTTAATATCTACACAGCTGACATTCCGTCAAATCGATTTTCCAAACTTGCTATTTTTGCAGATGACACCTGCATGTAACCACCACCAATAAAATGACTCTTGTTAAACAAGTACTGCAACCAGTGATGCGTTACGGTGCACCAGAGTGGGACATATGTGCAAACTCTCACACAATTAAACTACAGATTCTCCAAAACAAGTAGCTCAAGATGATATGTGATAAGCCATTTTTTTAGGTGAAGATGAACGTCATATAGAAACCGGAGTCAAGGAAGTAAAAAACCTTATAAAAAATCAAGGATTAAAATTTATTGAAAAATGTAGCCATTGTAACAACGTCTTTATAAAATCAATTGTTCAAGCTCATATTAAATAATAATAATCTAGCCTTAAGTAGATTTAAGGTAGATTTAAGTTAACCTAAGTCTATGTAAGTCAAAATTGAAGCATCTATATACCAGGTTTTTTGTAAATTTTTCCTTATGTTGATTCACTACTTTAAGTTCATATAATCTCAGGTATAAGTCTAAATTTAATTTCATAGTTGTAGAGGTAATCTGCCCAAAGCTATGTATTAAGTTTCAATAAACTTGTTGTGTAAATAATAGTGAATAAATTTGAATTTGAAAAAAATGGAGTAGAATTCGAAGGAACTGCAGTAGTGAGGTAGCTATCAATTTCAATTAAAAAAGCAATAGATCTACTACCTCTTGCAGTGCTCCAACATCTTCTATGCTTCTTCAATGCCCTTGGCTTACGTACATAGTATTTTTATTATTTCTTCTCCATCTTTACATTTTCAACACACGGTATAAAACTCCTCTACTAGCTAACAGCAAAAACAAGCTCAGAATTTTGAGATCATATTTAATCTTATTCTGAACTCTCTTATCTGAATAAAAGTAGAATGAAGAATTTCATATTTTTCCCTCGGATATACATAAATCCAGCATAGATCTATTTGCGGCAAGAATGAGTCAAAAGAATCGTAGACGAACATCGAGGGAAAATTAAAAGATTCTACAGAACGTGGGATCGGATTAAATGTAACAATGGCGAATGATGGTATAAGGTAAATGAAGTTGTATATTGTGTGAATGATGGGAAAATTATTTTTTTGAGGATGATTGTTTACAGATCGTAGAGTAGTAAATCTGGAAACGTGAAGTTAGAAAGGACAAGACTCGTATTCTAGGTAGTCTCCACGCAAAATAAATAAACATGTTTCATTAGCACGTTATTTTACACATACGATGAGTGTGTAAGATCCTATTAACTTTTTGGTAAAACTGGACTTGATGCCCCACACAGCTGTTGCATGAATCTCGCCGATAGATGTCAGGCTAATATGTTTGTGTTTTTGTGGTTGTGCGTTTGCTTTTGGGGCTTCTTTTCTTTTCTTTTTTTCTTTTTCTTAACTGTTTTATCTTCTTTTTTATTTTTTTGTATAATTTAGTCTGTTTTTCTTCATTTTTTCAACCTTTCTACCACCTTTTCGCCCTCTGGTGGCGGGATTTCCCGGGTGTGGGGCATCAAGTCCAGTTTACCCCAAGGCGCCTGCTTTTTAGTCTAGGTTAAGTTAGGTCAGGTCGAGTGGCTGTCAGTGAAACGGAGTCCTGCCTACAGACACACATAAGCATAATAGAGGACCGTTGTGATATTGCGGATATATTTTTCTCTCAGCCATTGTGCTCAAGAAATCATCTGGTTTATTTAATAAACTGCGCAATACATTTCAAGTCAATAAAATATGGTTCAGTCAGACGTCAGAGGAAGGCGCCCTGAGTGTGGCCATTTACATTAGATGGAAAACAAAAACAAAAACACCACAGCTCCCGAAAGAAATCGTTGAACCTAAGACCTAACCGCTGTACGTGCCGTTTTATCTCAGCTATTTATGTGTCTGATGAGAAACAGTGCATACTTTCGAAACCACTTTGTCAAAATAGAATTTTCAATGTAGATTAAAATTTTTAATGTTAATAAAAAGTTGTTCAATTTTAATCATCCCGCAAAAACAATTCCAAATTGATTCTGCTTTCGGAGGCTGATTCCGCAAAACGATCGAGTTTCCGTTTCAATATGCTCGGCTTCGATCAGCTGTAGAAATGATATACGTTGTCTATGCTGATTTATAGACAAGAAGGGAACCGTGATCAAATTCAATTACCTTTACTAAAAAAATTGATTATTTTTAAAAAAAATCACGCTTTAAACATTAATAAACTATTCATTTTTCTGAAATTACAATAACATTTAGGTTCAACGAGGAGATAATACTCTTTTGTAGATGTGGTGTAAATTTGAGCCGGATCGATTCAATATTTTTTGAGATATTTTGTACGGCAGTTGGAAAAGTACTACTTTGAGAAAAACGCGTTTAAAGTTTTAAAGCTCCACCGACCTGGGGAACGCCGCGCTGCCTATAACTGACTATAACTCGAGAACTAATACGAATATCGCTTCAAAACTTTTGTTCGTATATTTTAAGAGCATTTCAAACATTCTGATGTAATAAAAAATAATAGATTTTTTATTAGCAGTTACATGTATTTTCCCCCTTAAGTGATTATCCATTACTGCAACAATCCTGTCCACATTTTCAAATACTTCTATTAGACCAGCTGCTGTTCAAAACCATTACATCCTGTGAATTTCCTATGGACTTGATGATCCGGCCGTGAGTTCTGGTGAATAAAATAGGTAATTTTATGAAGGGTTATCGTTCTGGTGTAACGCGAATTTTAAAACTGATATGGTTGACATAACATTTAATTTATAAACAGTTCGCTTTATTTTCTGAAAAGGAAAAATTTTTCATTTGATCTTTTGCAACGTTCAATTCTTTGACAATTTTCGTTCAAACTCAATATATGGCAGTATTTTTCAATCTATATTTAGGCTTATTCCGGAGGCTTATTCCGCAAAACGATATGCTGATTTATAGACAAGAAGGGAACCATGATCACAATTCAATTCAATAACCTTTACAGGTAATGTTAAAGGAGATGTTGAAATTTGTCACAACTAGCGTAAATAGGAATTAATGATTTCCAACTGCAAATGGTCACATCAGTCAAGTATGCACTGTGAGATGGTGTCTGATGAGAATCAGTGCATACTTTCGAAACCACTTTGGCAAATAAAAATGTTCAATGTAAATAAATTTTTTTTTTCAATTTTAATCATCCCGCAAAAACAATTCCAATATAGTTAGTGCTTGAAACTTTATCTCATGTTGAAAGAAACGATGATAATTGTAGCAGCTATCGATCAAACCACGTTACTTCCGACATAAGGAAATTGAGTTCCGATTGAGGTGTGTTTGGGTCTAAACTAAATCGTCGAAGGCAGGTCGTGAAAAGAGATACGAAACTATCAACAGTCAATATCATCGATAACTATCAAAAGTTCATTGAGAGAGTATTAATTTCTTTCGACAGAGTTTGATAACTTAGAAAATTTGATAAATTATTTACCAAGCAAATGAAAATATTACCGTTCAGAAAATTAGCATATATGTTTTTTATCTTTCAAAGTCAAATATTTTAATTCAAAGACCGATTTCAATTTTTTTTCACATTAGTTTTTTGAAGATTATCTGTCCTCCTTTGTACTTGAGTAACCCATTTAGTGAAAAGGCAAATCACTCTCAAAATGTCAAGTTCTGCCAAGAAATTGAAATACATCTAGCTTCCAAAGAAAAAATGTCTGTGAATTAGAATATTTGAATTTAACTCAACCAAAAATTTTCGTTTCAAAATATTTACTTCTTTTAATCTAGATCTTCGATCAGTTATCAATCAGGAGCTGACGTTTCATTATGATTCTACGGAAGATGATAGTGTAAAAAATATTTAAGAGCTTGGTCCTGCATTGGGTCTGATTCTATACCACTTTCCTGAACTTTTAAATATAAAATTGAGTTATTTTAGTATCCCTAAAATTACAACAGGTATGTAGCTTCTGAAGCGTTCTGACTCTTAAGAAATTCTTGCCTTGCAATAATACTCGTAGAATCTGCTGTAAAATTTCTTGATTTTTTCTTTATTTCATCACTAAATAAACATCCCGTTTGGCTGCCCGCTGTTCTATTTTCATTATTTTTTGGAGAGGTTCTTATGAGACTTGCAAAGTCATGGTATAAAAGATTAGCTGCGTAGTAAGCATTTTCTTCATTTCTGAAGCCCGTTTTTTATAAATCTGGCATCGAGTACTGTACCTTGTCTATGTACATATCATTTTACTTTCTTAGGGAAACAGTTTTTTCAGCACAGGGTCCATGAGTTTTCTACAAAATGCACTCCCAGTTTCTGTTTATATATGTACAGTTTTCAAAAAATTATATATTTCACATGCATTTGGTACAATTAGAGAAATAGGAACAAATTGGCTTCCGGAAAGTTTTTTTGTTGTATCTTCAAAAGTTGTTCAATACTTTCTCATGTCTCTTTGCAGTCATTCTCCAAGTCAAAAAGGTGAACCTGTAACTGCAGCCAGAGTTAAATTTCGGATACAATAATCGTTCAATTTGTGCTTACCGCAACTTGAAGAATACGTCAGCACAAAAACTATGCTAAAAAATTTAAGGAATTCATATGATGAATGAATGTTGTGGGAAAACGAGCCTTGATAGTTAACAATAGGAAAAAAGCTATGGATAGTCATCATAAGCAAACACTATCGATAGTTATCGATAGTTTCATATCTCTAGTCGTGAGTACCACTCGCTTACCCCAATAATGTACCGAGAAGCTACTGAATGAGTTTCGGCTCACCGGACTCAGTTTTTTGCCACAGCACAAGCTATTCCGTTGTAACAGATCGTGAACTGAGTTCAATTGAAAAAGCTCTGCGAATAGAGTGATATACGAAACCAACAGCAAAATTTGAACATTTTGAACTCTAAAACTTTTTGAAACTCTAAGTATCTGCCTACGGCCATATCATAATGAACACTCCACGGGTCGGAACATTCTGCCGTATTCCATCGTTTCTCCGAATTTCTTCAGCATCAAAATAATTTAATCCTTCCTCTCCAGTTCTTCTGATCGATTTCTATGCTTTAATACTATTCATTCTGCAAATTACACAGCAATTCTACGCTGCAACGAATCACAGACGCTGCTATTGCAAATCAATTAAATGCAATATCAGTACGATTCTCATTGGAGCCATTTTAGCATAAAACCTCCCAGAATTTTTAAACTAACTGGTTTTCTGGTCTTCAAATACGATGAAAGCTTGGCTTTCCAATATGTTTATGCATGTTTAATTTTTCTCAGCTTCTGAATATATTTTACAAGTTTTTTGAATTTTATTATAATTTAAATCAGCGGGCTCTTTAAAGTTGGAAATATTTTTGCATCTAACAACTGTGTCTGGCTGTTGTCAGTGCAACACGAAAACTTATTAAAAGAACTCCCTTTTCTTGCCCTGCGTGTCTTTTTGCAGCCGACTCGCTCAGCTTGGCGTGTGTTTGCGGGTGCAAGAATCTCATATGTGCTACGGCACGCCAACAACACTACATTTAAAACAATTTGCAGCCTAATAGGAACAGAAAGGAAAGCGGAAAGGAGAGGGAAGAAGTTCCGTAAGAATCATTAAATTACCAATTCATGCAAAATTCATTAAATATATATTCAACTCAAAAAAATCAACAATAGAAATTAAAAGAAACAATAGCAATATTCTAATAAAATAAAAACATATATAAACAAATTTATTTCGTATGATTTTTAGCAAAAGCAAATAGAGTCGCCATATACGATTAGAAATGATTAGTCAGTAAATTGTGTGGGTCAAATCAATACTTAACCCTGGCTGAAATTAGCTCACTCCAATCATACAGTTTTTTTTCAAAAGCAATCAGATGATTAACTATATATGAGCAAATGAAAAGCAAAAACTAGATACTAAACTTAACACTCAATTTCAGTTCCCACACCAAATTTATAAGAAAAAAAGAAAAATGGTGATGCCACCTTAAAATTTCCATGAAATATAAATTCTATATACTGATTAAAAGCGTTCTAAATAAAACTACAATTATAAAAAACACCATTCTATTCTTTAAATGAATGATTTTATATGAACCGTCTGAATATCAGCCTTAATAAGATAAAATTTCTCCTTTTTCGCTGCTATGAATATATACTGTACAGTTTTGCGGTACAGATTTGGGCCGTTTGTTGGTAAAATTTGGTGTTCTGAAATGCCCCGAAAGTACGTCGTTTTGGCCAACAACAACTCCGCCTCAGCCACTAGATTCCCTTGCAAAACTTTGCACTTTTCTACAACAAGATTTCAACAACCCACACACTCAGTTGCTACTTTTAGCCTACCAAAACTTCCTCCCAAAAACCGGAGTCCTTTTTCTCGTAAAATGTTTACAATCTTTCCTCAAACCCGAATTTTTCACACTTTTAGGGCATCACTCAGAACATGGACAAAGTGTAGAAAAAGATAAGTGAGTCAACACCTTCCATTTCCCAAAAAGAATAACACTTTGACCTTGAAATTGCGCCTCCATTTACGCAATTCATTATCTGTCAAAGCAACCTGACAGTGTGTTGGTATTTTTTGCAAGAGTGTGCCGTATGTTTAGCAACGAAAAATACAGCCTAAGTATATAGTGTCGAATCTTATCTTGCATCTCTTTCTGTTCCAAGCGATTTCTTCCAACTTTCCAGGCTGATCAGCAATCAAATCTCAGATCGGTTCACGGGGCTTTAGGTCCGTACGCATATACGAAGTTGACACGCTGGTAGGAACTTACTTCTTACGCTGTGCCAAAGTGGAGGAAAAGATATGTGGGTGAACTTCCATTTTCCAAAAAAAAAAACCACTTTGACCTTGAAATTGCGCCTCCATTTACGCAATGCATTATCTGTCAAAGCAACCTGAGAGTGTGTTGGTTTTTTTTTGCGAGAGTAAGCCTTATGTGAGCAACGAAAAATCTAGCCTGAGTATTTAGTTGACGAATCTTATCTTGCGCCTCTTTCTGTTCCATGCGAATTTTTCCAATTTTCCAGGCTGATCAACAATAAAAACTCAGGTCAATTCACTGGATTTTTGGTCCGTATACATATACGGAGTCCGCACGCAGGTTTGGAGCTAACTTTTTACGCTGTGGTTGTGCCATGGGTATATTCATGGAACTCTATCATCGCAAATATCAGCTGATATGCAATTATTTTTGTAACTATTGCGGAACAGTTGAAACTGGAACATCTCATCTGTCAGCTATGACAGCAAGACTGTCAGTCAACTGTCAAAATAAAAGGATCTTATTCGATCAAGGACTGACTTCATAACAACGAGACAAATAATAAAGTCCAAAAGACATAATCATCATCGGTACAAATGGAATCATAAATGGAAATGTATTGTATTTGCATTTCTTTGTAATTAATTTCATGCTAATTAAGTTATTTCTTTCAGCATCACAACAAAATTAGATCCACATCAAGGGTTCACTAAGGCAAATGGTTTGAACTTGTATTGTTCTCCTTATTTGTTAATGAAGTTGTCATGGAATATATGTAACTTTTCAATTTTTTACGTTAAAGTTTCGAAACCAATGATTTGCAGCTAGATACATGCAGAATGTTTAACAATAGTCTCTTTACTAACGCTTATTAATGCTTTTGACGATCAGGTTGACGTTATTTAAGGTAAATAAGGGTACACACATCTCAAACGGCTTTAAAACTTTAAGCTTGCCAGAAGGTTACTTGAAATAACCTTGAGACGATCGAATAACGAGCCGTAAGACCAACCTCATCGCATGTAGCGTTTTTAACATTGCGTTAGACTTTCTCAGAAGAAATTGCAGGGAATTCAGCAAATTTGTTACGCAAGCCGATGATTTAACAATGTCTACCTTTCAAGTGATTCTGAAAATAATCGTTGATTTGTAGTTTTAGTATATGTATGTATGTGCTGTCTACTGACCGTAGTCGACGAAACTTGAATTGGATGAATAAATATACCACAGCATTGCATCTATTATGCAAAATACTCTAAACACTCTATAAAACATGCCTCTAAATACTTCGGTAAATCACTCTCTACGAACTCCGATAAACTCTCCAAACAAATCTCAAAATCATTTAAAACTATTTACCTTTCGGTATAACACTTTTAAATTAACTTAAAATAAATGACTACTTCTTCTCTTCAATCTAACTTCATTTTCTCTCCGAGCATCCATCCAACTGACTGCCACTCGATATATCTTTATGAATTTACCTTGTGCGAAATCAAGGATACGATTAAATTCCGGTCCTACCACAAATCAATTGACCAGACAAATCACTCGACCCTCAGCAAAAATGTAAGACCATCTATACACCGACCGTTCGCAGCTCTGGGCTACTCTCTGCTTCTCGTCCGTTTCGAACATTCCAAGATTTCTCCTTTTCATCCTTCGGCCCTTTTCTATTGAGTCTGCAGCTATCTCTGCATCACTCACGTGGTGAAATTTCTAAAAATTAGTGCTGCGGGGGTAAAGCTGAAGAATCCGTTCTGAGGACTTCTAACTACAGCCGTGAATGCCATAGTATCTCTTTTTCGTTATGCATGTATTTAAATCCTTAGTTGAGATGCCTAGTAGTAGCAACAAGGAATCTCTCTAACTGACCGTAAATATATTTTCGACTTATTTCCCTACTGACCCATATCTCTGCTGCCTGCGGTAGAAATCACTCAGAGAAAAGGATATATCCTGGAATGACAAGGATGAAGTAACACCACTATGTTATCAAGTTATATTTAGCCCTGCCGCCCACCTTCACCAACTAGACATGATACGACTTTATAGCCAAAATAAGCAACACCTTGGCAGTGTCCTTGTGGGATTCTGTGTACCAAGTAATATCCATCGGTATCCGAAAGGTGCCTGCCTGGAGAAATTATTTCCGACTTGCGTTTCCGGAATTTGTTGGGGTTGACGTGACTCGGTAGTTGTTCATACTAGCTCATTTCTACAGACAGCGTTGAATCTTAGAAAACATTCTGATGGGAATGTAGACAAAAAGAAGAGTAGAACTAGAAAATGTGTGACCTGAATAAGTATCTACTATGAAATAAGCTGAAGATATTTTTGTCCATATGCAAAACCATACAAACAATTGAAGTTTCCGTTGACATTAAAGTCGACAGATTAACCCTTCTCAAGACGATTTGAGGAAAGATACAAACGTGGAGGGAGTATTCGGCAATATTGTAATTGTAGGAAAGACTTTTCAGTGTGAAAGTCAATGACAAACTGTGAAAGCCATTTTCCGGTATGAGTTTGAGGATATTGAAGTAACAATGTAACAACGACTAACTGAGAGGTCGTTTGAAGAAGTTATAAGACAATTTTAACATTTGAGTGAATAGTTAAATCGACTGGCAGCTCTATTTCAGTTCCAAAAAAAACCGTGATGTGGGAAGTGAGAATGAAATGTGGTGGAGAAGACAAAACAAAAACATGCGAAACAACGCGAAACTAGGCCGATATATAAGTTGAGGGCAAGGTGGCCAGTATCATCTTTATTCACATGTCTTAGAATCCCGCTTTATCCAAACAAGTTTCCAACTCTTACATGCTCAACGCTTTCATCCAACGCATTACAATCAAACAGTCCTGTTTTTCGAAAGATTCCCTCATTCTCCATAAAAAAAAGTAGAGCAATACCGAAAATAATGCAATTTATGTAGTGGAAATCCTTTCTGATAAAATATTAAACGGAACGATGTAAACAGCACACACCATCACACCATTATTTTTGACACTCATGCGCCTCTTGGCTAGATCTCTGACTGATACCTCTATTCCAGACTACGCATCTTTAGTTCCCCTATTCTGCATCAATCGCACAATTATTTTATTGTTAAACCTGTGCACAGTTTACGATGATGTCTCTACGCCTTCAGCATATGCAAGAGAGCACCTAAAGGAATTATGCACATTCGTTTCGCTTTTTCCAAATACTGTTTTGTTATTGATTACATTTTGCATGGTTTCCCTCGCTCGCTCGCAAGCCTCACAACATTTTTGCATTTATATGCGAATCGAAGGATTAACAATTCAACAAACGTCTCCACGCAAAATATCCTTGTCGGTTTGAAGATGAGTGCATAATTCTTTCTTGCCTGAAACTCCTGAGGGGTGATTTTGGATCACTTGTGCAAGAATGAGTTTTCGATTTGGACGGCACTCGAAACTCATCCTTACGCTTTTTCTTAACAAGAATTTTTTCATTCATTTGATGATCTCTTGCCTTACAGAAAATTTCCAAAGGGGTGCCCAAGTGGAGTTAGCTGCAGAGTTGGAGGAGCTTAGCTAAGTAAGAAAATGCTAGCTCTATTGGGGCTCATGAAAAGCAAAGTTCCATTTGAGTCCTTGTCGAACAAAACGGTTTACTTGAAACCGAGTCTTTGCGTTCTTTTTCGAAGACTTATGCTTTGAAATAGAACCCTCTTTTTACGACCCCCGGTAAAACTGTAGGAAGCTGCTTTCATTCTTCCCTGCACGAAATTTAACAATGACATACACATCGTATTCATGACAGACGCTTTAAGGCCGTTTCACTTTCACTTTTTCATTTTGTCTGAAAAATTCGACGAAACACGACTGTTGTCAAGAGTAGAGGGACAAAAAGTGGAGGAGGTGCTGTACATTCTAGAAAAGAGAAGAAAAGGTTTGTCAAGAGGGTGGTTTAAAAAAAATGATGTAAATCCTTTTCTATTTCCGTTCAGAAGTCTCCCTGCCTTGCTATCATCGTTAGCAGCAGGGAGCAGTACGGCTTTTTCGTATCCAACAATAAAACGAGAGGTCGCAGTGTTACTCAAAACGAACGTAATTGTAGTAATAGAACCGATAGAGTACCAGCTTTAAATATTAAATATAAGATTGTCTAATGGCTTTCTACTGCTATTCAGTCACTCAAGTGCTGAAAGTGAGGGAGTAAATATGCTTCGGCGCTGGTGGTTGAGATCTAATAACAAACAGTCGCTTATGTTACGGATGTTTGTGGATTAGAGAAAAACGTATTTTGGCAGAAGTGTTTCGTTTTGTAGTGAAGTCGTTGTATATTTGCGGATTGGGCGTATGTAAGGAGTCGTAGACGAGCTCATTCATATTCATGACTCATTATTTGAACGATTAATAGAAACTGTGTGTAATTTATGAGCTTGAAAACGTCTTGACTTTTAGCAATTGAATGGTTTATTAAATATTTGGGGATATTTAATAAAAGATTTGTGTAACGTTTTGAGTGCGGCTAGGCTTTGAAATGAAATTGTGACATCTTTTTGATGAAATAAGTGTTTACCGAATTTGGTGCGGAATATATTTGAGTATTATAGCTATGGCTTAAAACATTCATCAAATAGCTGTCCACACTAACCTAATATTTCGAAACCGTCAAATTTTTTTGTTCGGGGTTAGTTCGAATACGAAGTATAGAACAGCTTACTGAGCCTCATCAACCAGAATAACTTGGCCATGGCAACAGAATCTGACATCTTTTTAAATATTATCTCTGTTAAGACTTAAAGCTTACATAGAACAGATGTGAAATCTAGTTTAATATTTTGAGAGGCATTTGTTGGATGCTATTGGTGAATTTGTGCTCAAATGTAAGTAACTTGTGACAGGAAACTATTTTCTCAGACCCCAAAGAAAAATATTTCTCGACGCATTAAGATAACTTATTGTAATTTGTTTCTATCAGAAAATTTTTGCTTGCTTAATCATATTCAATCACTTTTCTCGTATGTATCGTAGATATTGTCTCTTTAGAAAAGGAACACTATTTTCAGAGCTCCTTTTATAATTCTCTGAACATAGTCGGATTCAATCGAAAGTTGGAGAAATCACATGTTTTTGTTCCATTTCCCAATCGTCATTTTGATATTTTACTCTAAATTTTTACTTTCACGGCTATAAAAAAAAATCCTTTGGTTTTTTCTCCACAGTTGCCCTATAAATTTTTAATAAAAAAATTAAGTGAATTAATTTGCCTTGATATTGAAACTACTTTACAATAATTTTCACGCTATTTTTTGACGAAAGTTATGTTATACTTTCGGTCAACAAACATTGGCAAGAACTCAAAATAGGAAACTATTTTCCTGCACACACAAAGTAAAATACGACGCTCGGAACGTCTGAAAACGTGAGAAAACTCTTACTTCTAGTAATGCTAGGGTAATACTTCTTTGCAGTTACAAGTTTGTTACATAATACGAGAAAATTTGAAAGTTGCATGTTACTGTCGTCATTTAGAGACTACCGTCTGGTGAAGAGAGAATAGGAGAGATTGTAAGAAATTAAGCTTAAATACCTAGCTGCTAATGTTTCGGACAATTTAATTTACAACAGCTAGTCTAGAGAAGGGATGTAACTAGATCGCCTCCTCGCGGTGCATCCTGGGTAACGCTAAATGATCTAGACTCTCTTCACGACCGCTTTCGTCTCTGGACCTTTCTCGACTTACGATTCGTTTGTTGCACTTGGGCTGGTGATCGTAGCATTCTGGACCTAGTCGTCTTCAGGCGCGGTAGCGACGGAGTGAAATCCGCTTCGTGAACGGCTCCGGGTTAATACGATCATCTCCGTCCCGTTAAAACCCTGGCAGGCCTCAGAGTACGTTCTCAGGTTCGTCGCCATTAAGTTGGTGGTGTAGGTTCAGTTGAGGTGGACTCCTGATTAACACCGATCCGGCTCTGACTACTTGTCCCCATAAGGGCTGGTGGCAACCCTCGCATGGCCTCCCTGCTTTGCATAGATAACCATGGGATCATTAAGGTGACTACACATTCGAACTTGAGATAGCGGCTCTGAGTGGGGACCCTTATAGCATGAAAAAGTATCAAACCAAACCTAAACTCGTCAGGCACAAGCCTGGCAATCAACCAAACTCATCCTCTAATGTAGAGGAGGGGGCTAAGTTAGCTGCGCCGTTGCTTGCAGTTAAAGCTTCAGGAAGTGGAGACATGGTGAATAAGCCAGCTCTGCGGACTGAGGCTAAGGCTGCAGGGGTTCGTGGAGACATGGCGATCGAGTCAGCTCCACTGACCACTGGCACAGCTGCCAAGCACGGCTATGGAGACATGACGAGTGGGTCAGCTCCATTGCCTGGCACAGCGGCTAAGCAAAGGTGTGGAGACATGACGAGTGGGTCAGCTCCTATGCCTTCAAAATCTTCCTCAACCCCTGTTTCAGGCGGTTCCGGGGCTGAGGTCACCAAGCCTGGCCCTGCGAATGCCAAGAAGTCCGTTTGTGGCCAGTGTGATGGGAAGGTTTCGGTGAATGAGCCAGCCCGACCATCAACAAGCGCTACTTCCGGTGCCGCTTCCTCTTCAGGCACACAAAGCTCCTCCGCCAATAAATCTCGGGCTTATGGAACTAGAAGGGCAGCCTTCAAAGTTCTGAGGAAGTTTGAAAATGTCCCTCCTAACACTATGTCCGACAAGGACAAAAAGTCCCTTCAGTGGGCAAAATCACAAATTGGGGAGCACTCTAATCCGCTCCCTCTACACCCTGGAGCTTCAGCTCAGAAACGACAAAGGTCGGCTGAGCAGATGAATCAGGGCAGACAAGACTGCAAAAAGCAGAAAGTAGTGACGGCTCCTACAGGGATAACTCGGCCATTTAGTGAAATGGCCAAAGAGTGCCTGGTTTGGGCCGTGATTGATGCCAGCAAGGGAGATGGAACCATCTCCCCCGAAAACTGGCTTAAGATCAGGCAGGCTTTATTTGGAGTCTGCTGCAGACTGCAGAAGGCCAGCTCGGGTCCACCACCTACGGTGAACGATGCGGGCTGGTACAAAGGAATCAGGCTGGTTGCGTGTGGGGACCAACGATCAGCCGATTTTTATAAGCAGGCAATCTCCGAGCTGGGGGAACTCTGGCCAGGCGCCAAGCTTAAGGTGGTGCACAGGGATGAGATTCTCAGCCGGCCTAGATGCAGGACTTGGATTCCAAGTTTCCACTCGGATCCAGTGGAAGTCCTGGAAATAGTGCGGCTTTTCAACCCGGATCTTCCAACGGAAAATTGGAGGATTGCGAAAATTGGAGAGCCGGTGGATAATCGGCGGGAGGCCCTCTTCATCATCAATGAAGAGGCACTCCCGGTCTTAGATGCCCGAAAAGGCATTATCAGGTATGGGGTCGAAAAACTAGCCCTGCGGATCTACCGAAGCGACAGGCCAAAGAGCTCTGCTGCGGGAGATCCAACACCTGAGGAACCTCAACCTAAACAGGTGACTAACCTGACGGGGGACGCACCTGAAAAGGGGTTGGACACATTTTTGAGGGCGACATCTGAGGATGAGTCGGATGTGGAATCCCTCTACGCAGACGGGGCTAGTGTCGGGACTACCTCCGATTTGGGTGGCTGCCTGGACCTCATGACTCTGGAAGCAGAGGAAGAGGCTGGGCAGACATCTATGTCAGACGGGGAGGACCTGGATCTAACCATCGTCGAAAATAAATGATGGTGAAGGTATTGCAGATCAACCTTCACCATTCCAAAGTAGCATCAGCTACCCTGCTCTTCCGACTGTCTAGGACAGAGGAGGAGCTGATTCTAATCCAAGAACCATGGGTTGCTAAAAACCGGGTTTGCGGGTTACGCACTGAGGGATACAGACTAGTGGTACCCAATGGCTTACATGAGCCACGTGTCTGCATTCTTGTCAAGAAAACCATAAACGTCCTTGTACTACACAATTTCAGTGACAGGGATAACATGGCTGTTGCAGTGGAAATCGACCAGAGACCATACTGGTTTGTTTCTTGCTACATGGCACACGATCATGGCGATAGCCCACCTTGCGACATTGTCAAGGGTGTTGTGGCTGAAGCCACGAAGATTGGTGTGCCTCTTATTCTAGGGACTGACGCCAACGCTCATAATGAAGTATGGGGTAGCTCCAACACTAATGGCCGAGGTGAGGAACTTTTTGACTTCATCCTGGCCCACGACCTTTCTATTGCCAATACTGGTAGTGAACCAACCTTCCTTACCTCAAACCGCAGGGAGGTTCTTGATGTTACTTTGATTAGTGGGCGGCACTCGCATCTTCTCCGTGACTGGAGGGTTCTACAAGAGTGCTCATTCTCTGATCATAGGTACATATCGTATAACGTGACTGGCCGAAGCTCTGCTATGCAGGCAGCCTTTATCAACAGAAAGAGGACGGACTGGAAGCTATTTAAGTCTCTGGTACGATCCTCACTGGAAACTGCTCCTAGGAGCATTGACTGCTACCATGAATTGGATCGGGCGGTTGACACCCTTACTAGTTCTCTCAACTCCGCGTCTAGGGAAGCATGTAAGCCACCCCCGGCCAGAGGCAATCCTAAGCCTCCCTGGTGGAGTATGGAAATTAGCATCCTGCGGAGAGAATGTAGGAGGGAGTTTAATAGCTCGAAAAGATCTAATGACTGGTCGGTGTATAAAACGAAGCTGAAGGCTTTTAAGTATGCCATACGCAAGGCTAAGAGGTCCTCATGGAGATCTTTCTGTGGAAATGTAGAGAGTTTCAGCGAGGCAAATCGCCTTCGTAAGGTCTTAAGCACGACACCAAAGGCTATGGGGTGCATAATGAACCCTGAGGGCATTTGGACTAGTTCGAGTGCAGATACTCTAAACGTTCTTATGGACGCACATTTCCCGGGTAATTATTGCCCTATAGGGACAGTGCACCAAACGGAACTAAATTACGGTAGAGAGCCACCTTTCAGAATATCAAACTCTCAGCTGAGGTGGGCTATTAACTCCTTTGAGCCGTTTAAATCCCCGGGCCCTGATGGCGTGCTTGCGGCTGACGTTCAGCAGTCCATAGAAGTATCGCTACCATGGCTCAGGGAGATTTATAACGCTTGCCTACGCTTCTCGTATGTTCCCACCAGCTGGCGGGAAACTAGAGTTGTGTTTATTCCGAAAGCAGGAAAAGTCTCTCATGTTAAGCCAAAGGACTATCGTCCAATAAGTCTTAACTCAGTCCTGCTTAAGATTTTGGAAAGGATCATTGATTATCATATTAAACGATCAATCGATCCTATGTTGATCTCGCAGTCACAGCACGCCTATACCAAAGGCAAGTCTGTGGAGACTGCTCTTCACGTCCTTATTGACCAAGTTGAGAAATCTCTTGCTCTAAAGGAATATACGCTTGCTGTCTTCCTGGACATCGAGGGGGCCTTCAACAACGTTAATTCTAACGCAATTGTTGAGGCTCTCTCGGTGATGCATGTAGATGAACGGCTGATTGCTTTTATTGTGCAGCTCCTCAAAAGTAGAGTTGTAATCTCTACGCTGGGTAATGCCAGCGTAAGACGAGGAGTCAGCACGGGCACACCTCAGGGTGGAGTTCTCTCTCCCCTGTTGTGGAACATTACGGTGAATACTCTTCTAAGGAAGCTGGACCGTGCCGGCTGCAAAGTGATTGCTTATGCAGACGACATAGCTGTTTCAGTGTCGGGAAAGTATTTATCTACGCTATCGGAGAGGCTAAATCACTCTCTTGACATAATTTCGCGTTGGAGTCGTGAGTGCGGCTTGAATGTGAATCCTAATAAAACGGAACTAGTGCTGTTTACAAGGAGGTACAAGGTTCCTGATTTTGAGCTACCCAAATTGAATGGGGTCTCCATTAACTTGAGCCAGAAGGTCAAATACTTAGGGCTGATCCTTGACTCGAAGTTACTATGGACGTACAATGTGGCAGAAAGAGCTCGGAAGGCTTTCAACGCACTTTACTGCTGCAAAAGGGCCATAGGGGCGAGTTGGGGATTTCAGCCTCGTACTGTTGATTGGCTTTACACTGCTGTGGTGGAACCAATTCTTTTGTTTGGGGTGGCGTTCTGGTGGCAGGCTGCTCTTAAGGCTACCTGCAAACAGCAGCTTGAAAAAGTGCGGAGAATGGCTGCACTACTGGTAACTGGAGCGCTCCGCTCCACCCCTACTAAGGCACTGTTTGTGCTGCTGCATTGGCTGCCAACCAACCTACTGATCTCACAGCAAGCTAATCTTGCAGCTGTGAGACTAAATTGTATCTCAGCATGGAATAGGACAGAGTTCGGTCATGCGAGGATCTTGGCCGAGGGAGTACCCGCACCAGCGGTTGTTGACTACATCGCCCCACAATGCATACTGGATTTGGAGTTTACAACTCGCATTCCATGCAGGGAGGAATGGTGTGATGGTATCACCCTTGATAATGGGCTTATCCATGTGTACACTGACGGCTCAAAGCTAAACAATAGAGTTGGGAGTGGTGTATACTCAGATGAGCTGAATCTCAAGCTGTCCCTCCGTCTACCAGACCACTGTAGTGTCTTTCAGGCGGAGGTAGTGGCTATTTATCAGGCAGTCGAATGGCTTCTGTGTAATCGAATATTCGGGGTCAATATTGGTATTTTCACAGATAGCCAAGCGGCTATTATGTCCCTTGCTGGTCCTTGTACAATGTCCAAGATTGTTGCTGAATGCCGTGCATCTCTTAGGGAGATGTCGAGACATTCGGTTGTTCAATTGATTTGGGTACCTGGACATAGGGGTTTTCAGGGCAACTGTGAGGCCGATGAGCTAGCAAGGCTTGGAACTTTGCTACCCGAGGTCTCTTGCTCCTTTTCAATAGGTATACCGATGACATCGGTCAAACTGGCCATAAGGCAAAAATATCTTGAGGACGCTAAGAAGTCCTGGGCAGATGAATCTTCCTGTGTGATAACAAGGCAGTCCTGGGTATCCATGGATGCGCATCGCACCAGGCAGCTTTTAGGCTTAACTCGAAGCGCCCTTCGTTGCACTGTGGGCGTTCTAACGGGCCACTGCCTGATAGGACGGCATGCACAACGTTTGGGCGTAGAGTTTAATGACTTCTGTCGGAGCTGTGGCTCTGAGGAGGAGGAGGAAACCGTCCTTCACCTCATGTGCCAGTGTCCGGCTTTGGCAAGGAGAAGACTAGCGGCACTTGGTGCACCCTTTCTCTCAAACCTGACGGAACTGTCCCTGGTAGAGCTAAAGGGGATAGTCCGGTTTATCAAAGGAAGCAAATGGTTTCCTGACTTTAGTGAGTAGAAGAGAGTCACTAAAATTTTGTGGTATCACAACGGGCCTCTCCTGTGCCTATGTGTGCTGGTCGTCAGGCCTCTGAAGATCGGCAGCCACGTTAACCTAACCTTAACCTAACCTAGTCTAGAGAAATAAAATGTTCAAGAAGCGTAGAGCTGAAGAAACATGTGCTCGCTTGTATGTTTAATTACGAAGGTTCCTTGTTGATTTAAAGAGTTTTGAGGCGAAAAAGTAAATCGTTCTAGAACTCAAACTTTCAAGTGATGTGCTGTTGGTTTGTTTCAGTGCTGGTTTTGATTTGAAAATTTATTCATAATAGAGGAAACTTCCAGACGTTAAAACTTGAAAAACAATCCTCGGCTTTTTTTGATGAAACGCCACCTGTAGACTCAATTTTGAATAAATAATCTTAGTTATGGCGTTTTTCGGGTACTACTTCGGTTATAATACTGTTGTTTTCCCCCAAAATACAGCTTTTCGACCCGTGATTTTTTGCGTTGTTGAAATAAGACATTTTGCTTTGGAAACTTAAACAAACATAGCGGTCCTACACGCCATGCTACGTGGTACGGCAAGCTATGGAATATAGCTCCCGGTGCAATAATGGCAGCATCCATAAAGCTCATAAGCAACATGATGCGGAATTTATGGTTCCACACGCTTTATTACATAGAACCATGAGCTATGCAATAAAGTTTCAATTATTATGTCATATTGTCGGCAAAAGATTAATTCAAAACACGAGTTTGATTTTCGAGACTGAAATTTTGTTTGCGTTCGGTTTTCTATCAAATATGGAGTTAATGTGAAACTTAAATGATTAATTATCTTCAAGCGTTACTTAACTTTACTGCATTACTTTACTTTTTGCATAATGGACTTATAATACATCATGGACTTAGCCTGTATGAATGAACAAAGTCTTTCAAACAATTTTACATACATAGGTCCAAAACTCAAAAATGGATTTATTGTCTTTTGCTTATATGCCGCTGATATGGAAACCGGTTTCTGCCATGCATATGGTCTCCAGTTCTTCAAATGATGATTCGAAGTGCACTTGCTCAAGGCGTGTTATTTTATTATAATAAAAATTTGCATTTAGAAGTGCATGCACATGGCATGTAAGGCCATAATAATTGAGGCTATAATACATGGCGTAGAGGAATATAATACATGGTATTGCAAACTACTACTTACACGATTAGCTCCTTTATTAGCTTTAATGTGTTTCCCTCTGAAGGTGAAATAGCTTCCACCCAAGCAAATCGAGGCTAGTTTAACGTCGTCCCGAGCTTGTTTCTTCCACTCGGGGGTAAGGTCTTTCTGTAAACTCCATTCTTCGAAAAAATCTCATTGCTAGTTTTAGCACTGGTCTTCCTCTATTCTTGCTACTTTTTCAAGTCACTCTACCACCTCTTCTCGGTCCTCGAAAGTCTTGTTACTCAACTTTATTAGGCTTTAACATTCCTCCATAATCCATCTTTGGGTGGATTTGTAGCAATGACTATTTATCTAAGTGCATTTCCCTCTTTATGCACGTTCGGATTGAATCTGGTAATGCTAGTTTGATTGAGTCTGGTAACAGATCTTTCCTCAGTGTTTGCTGGTGTTCTCTTCTCATCTTCAGCAAGGCACTTTACTGCTGCCTTGATATCTATCTCCAAGTTTTTTGTTGGCAACAGTGCGCTCTTTACAACGAAGTTTAGACAGCGTTTAAGTTGCTCCATTTGCTCTCCTGTAATTGCAACCGTAGATTAGTTTACCATATACTTTACGCCATTTATTTTTTCATTCTCTTTTTTGTTTAACAAGTCTCCTTAGTTTCTTTGTCGTAATGATAGAAAGAGGAGGCTCTTTCTATTTTTCTTATATCCAAGTTCCCTGTTTGTTTTCTTATAGTACTCAAAATGCATGGTTGCTATTTTCAAGTGTAAGAAATAATCTTTAACTGTAGTTTTCTCTAATATTTTATACAACCTGTTCACGGACTTTTTGATGAGATTCGTTTCAACCAATGCTTTCAACCACAAGAAAGATCTTTAAAGAGCTTCAAAAGAAGTTTCGGAGTCAGTTCAAATCACATGATTACAAAACATTACTTCATTTCGCGACGACATATTATCATCCAACTGAATCATCAATAAATGAGTGATTTTTGGGGCAGCCACGGAGCCATCCTGCTGGAACTACATATTGTTCTCATGGACAACGTCCACTGGCGAGGGGCTCCCACTGATAAGATTCTAGCATGAGCTCGTTCTAGTCCATGCCAAGGTGCAGTGCAGTTTCAGAGCAACCAATTAACTTGCTACACGATTAACAGATTGGTTCTAACTTCATTTTACTGAGGCTCACATTCAAGCCGCCATTGCGGCTCCAATTTGAAAGCATATTAAGATATTGATATAGCCACTCCAAAAGTATTTTCTGGCACTTATATGGGTATGTCGTCTGCAAAGCAACCACTTTACTTTCACCTAAGAAGAGCAAAGAAGATACCACTTTAGTCTTGAGGAGCCATTCGATGAAAGTTGTCAGCCATATATCAGCACCCATACCAACGAGAGCATCTACAGTCAAATCAGACCTGTTGTAGTTAAATCCCCTCTCAACGTCTAGGAAGGTGAGAGTGAGAGTTTTTTCAATTTACACAGTGAGATCATGAAGAGCAGTCTCGACAGACTAGCCTTTGGTACCGGAATGCTACGACTGCGAGATTAAAGAAAAATTAATTGACTTTTTGATATGATAGCCAATTATCCTTTCTAGAATCTTTAGCCGAACAGAGCTAAGACATGTGGGGTGATAGTCTTAGGGTTTACGTGTGATTTTTTACCTGGTTCAGGAATAAACAGAATTCTTTTTTCCAGTCAGCTGACGGAAATAAATGACAACCGCAAGCACGTACTATAGATCTTCTTAAGCCACCGTAGCGTAACCTCTGTAGGGTCCTGCATATCAGCCGGAAGAACGCCATCAGGGCCCGGAGATTAAAGCGGCACGAAGGAGTTAAAGGCCCACATTAATTGAGAGTTTGAGCTCGTTGAAGGCAGTGAAAAGTTGCTAACCTGCTCCATATGATAAGTCGTGTGTGCAGGAAGAGTGTAATTTCATGGGATATGGAAGCCCATAAAGAGATTCAATGGATCAGTGGTCGAAATAGTCCAACTGAAATCAGGAGTTTAAAAACATCCTTCAGCCTTTGTTGTTGAGCTTAAAATCTTACGAAGGTCATTTGCTTCATTGATACTCTTTATGGAATTAATTACATAGAGTTCTAGACTAGAGTTCGAGACTTTACTAATGGCAAATTTAAAAACGTTCAGCTTTAATTCAGGATACTTAAAATGTACGATCATTTGAAGGGCACATCAAAGCTTTATGGTTTTCTCTCATCAAAGTTTTACGGTGTCCCGGGCATCGCGCTGGAATCGTACAGTACTCATTTAAAAGAGCTAGAATTTCCCTATTACGCAGACAAATACGACCTAGGAACATGAGCCAGGAACCTGTGAATGCCATGACTAAGGTGTGTCGAGATAAGAGTCTCAAAATATTCGTCAGAAGTCTTCGTGGGGATTGCTGAGCATAAGAGAACCGGCATATCTACCTCAAGTGTTTTTTAGCCAATCTTTTTCAAACCCTCGACCATTGCCACCTAAGAAGCCTTTACTTCGGCCGGAACCAGTTACCAAAATCGAAGCCAAAATAACCAACATTTCGCTTAAAAATCTTTACAATCACTACAACTTCATCCACCAAACCAATTGCAGCGTACATATCATCTAGAAGAGTCCCGAACTGACGAGACTACGCACGAAGTGTACGAACTGAACATTTCTTACGAAGGTCAACACCACGACAAAACCCTTCAGTATTATATTGATCCTGCTGAAGACAATAGTTGCGATACTGCAGAATACCTAGATGATTTATATATTTTATGCTAAACCACTCTTTGCTTCCATATGTCGAATGATTCCTTAGAAACGGAGAGATACTAAAATTTTTGGTCGATACAGGATCCAACAAAAATTATATTCTGCCCAAACATACTAAACAACATTAACCCAACGAAAGCTGTTTTTTCACACATTCTGTTGCGGGAAGTGTGAAAATAACAAAACACTATTTTTCGGACCCAAAACTACTAAATAAAACTCTTCATCTAGGCAAGTTTGATATCTTTTGATGACATCATAGGCAATGATACGCTCAAGGAACTAAGCGCAGTTATCTCCACAAAAGAAAACTATATGCTAATCGCTTCAAATTTACAAATACCCTTGTAGCTACACTATTCCGAATTCACAAATAACATCAATCTAAGAATTTTACATATGAATAAGGAGGAGTCAGCCAAATTGAAACAAATTATTAATAAATGTCCAAACCTTCTCTCCGATTCAGATGAAAAATTAACCTACACAACGTGTGTGGTAGGCAAAATCAGTACAATAACAAATATCCTGTTTATTCCGAAACCTACCCGAGACCCATGTCTCTAAAACACAAAGTAGAAAAAGAATTAGCAAAATTAATGGAAGATGATATCATTTGATCTTCTAGATCCCCTTACAACTCCACTGCCTGGTAAGTACCAAAAAATTGAATGCTTTCAAAAAGAACAAAATTTTGAATCGTGGTTGACTACCGAAAACTCAACTCGGTGACCATCTTCAACCGATACCAAATATCCGAAATTAATGAGGTCTTAGCCAACTTGAATGAAAGCTAATATATCACGATAGAAGATTTGAAAGTGGATTCTATTAGACCCCTTTAAAGGAAATCGACATTAAGAAGACAGCCTTCTCAGTAAAAAACGGCAATTCGAGTTTACTGGACTCCCGTTCGGACTCAACAATGCCCCATCTATATTCCAAAAGGCACTTGACGATACATTGAGAAGACCAATTCGGTAAGTATATATTTTATGTTATGTGTGTATCGATAACATCATAATTTTCGAAAAAAAATGAGGCCGAACACTTTGTGAATTTTGAAAAAGTATTCCGTACTCTCCAAACCAAAACTAGATAAATGCGAGTTTTTCGAACAAAGTATTGAATTTTTGGGTTATATTGTGGGCAAAGACGGTATCTGCACTATTCCAGACAAAGTCTAGGCAATCGTTAATTTTCCACCGCCCTAGACCCGTAAAGATCTATGGCGTTTGATAAAATCAAAAACGCACTTATTTCTAAAGAGGTCCTTCTAGTCCACCCAAACTTAAAAAAAAAGTTGAAGTTGCCATAAGATGCTTCTCAATTTACAATAAAAGCCGTTTTGTCACAAAATACCATCACTTTCCTTTCTTAAACACTCACGAAAACCGAAGAGTCCTATGCCAGAAATGAAAAGATAATGTTGGCTATTTTATGAGCACTCCACTGTCTTCGAAGTTGCTTATAAGGCTCATGTAAGATTCAAATATTCACAGAGCACCAGCCACTGTCCTACGCGCAGCAAAATGAAGAGGTGGAAAGCCATACTCAATAAATATAATTAGAAAGCAATTAACTCTTTAAAGCAAACGCAGCATAGTCACGAGAGCTCAGCACATGATCTAATTCCTACAGCAGAATCTCCTATAAATGTCTTCCGAAACCAATTGATATTAAAAATTGGTGAAGAAGACAGTTACCAAATTATAAACCCTTTTGAAGGCTTTACTAGATATGGTTTCGTCAAACCCGAATATTCAGAATCTAACCTGATTGGAATTTTCAAAAGATACCTCAATCCTCATACGATTAAAAAAAATCCTAGCGCATCAGAACCGCTAAAAACACTAATGTTCGAAGAACAGTAGAGGATTTGTGCAGGTTTTAAGTTTGTATTCTACCACTAGCTACTTTTCCTACTAAAGACTAATATTCCCTTAGTAATAATAGACCCTAATTTTGATAACTTCATCGAAAGTTACAGCGATATAAAGGTGTCTGGGCTTGCCATCTGAAAAATGTCCAGACCTTAGAAAATTTTCAAAATTGTTTAGTTATTTTCATTGCAAATGTTCGCGGTGTGAATACTTAATGCCAGCATTTATTGGTCCAAAAACAAAACAAAAGAAAACGCTTCGTGCTGGCTTTGCCTATGCTATGTCATATAAAATATGTCATATTTGCTTCAAGTTGAAGTCAACCTGCTCTGCGAACTTCGTAGTGATCCGATTACTGCATTGGAAGCTAGAATGATACAAAAAAATTAGGGCTACCATTCGCAACAGTTTTCAAATTTTCTAGATTTTAATATTTGGTGTTTATTTTCTTAACAAGAGGTCTGTTTGTGTACTTTCAGTCACTGAATATTACTGAATTTTCCTAAATCATGTGGTGGGGGTAGTTCAGGATAAATATGAAAACGTTCTCATTGCATTTCCTGAAAATTGACAAACAAAATTGTCAGCTGTCGGTTTTTGGGAGAGCAGTAGTAATTTTAAAGTCATCCTGAGCTGTGATAAATTATCACCACAAAAATATTCGATCTCCAAAACAACGTTACGCAAAAAATATGTTACTTGCCTCGCACATTTGAAAATTTTTACTCGCGCCAAACCGTTTGACACTTTTCAGTATTTTTCAGTAGCTCAGACCCTACTGAAATTTGCTGAAAGAGGGAAACGTTTCAATGTTCAATAAAACGGAGTACATAAACGGCTTCATTGCGATTAATAGCAATTAATCGTAGTACGCGAATAGACCTCAGATCACTACGATTTGAAAATTGTATGATAAAATCGCTTACTAAAGATATGCCAAAAACACAAAAGCAACCTTAGCTGGCAGCCCTATTATTATTTTTCCAACTATATTTCTACTGAATATAGCCTACAGTAATGTTAATTTTCCATTTGAATTTCGTACTGATTTCATGACTGTACTGGAAGCTATAGGGCAAAGAGCTTTATTTTCCTCAGTGAATTTTCAAAATTTAAGACACCAAAATTACCATAGCTGGCAGTTCCAACCGAATTTTTCAACTAAATTTCTACCAAACGTGGCTTCAAGTACTGTACTAATTTCGTCAAAATCGAAAGATTTGATCAGAATTTATAGGGTTAAAAACAGTTATTTTTCTTAGTGATTTTTCAAGGTGGCACCACTGGCACAGAGTTATCCGAAATTCAAAACCACTTCTATCAAACCTGGTCCTATTTAATACCAACACACTCTGTAAATTTGAACTGTATCTGATTATTGGATCGTGAGTTATCGTGAACAGAAGTTTTTGATGCTTAAAATATAGGTAAATTGGGGAAGGGTTACGGTTCTTCCCCGTTGTTAAATTTCAAATGTTTTACTTTGGCTATGTAGACAAAGCATAAAATTTACATATGAGTGGCTTTCTTTCTAAAAAGCGAGAATTTTTCAATAGTGTCGATGATTTGAAGATTTTGACTTTCAGCGACTGCCCTAGCTACAGGGTTGTGAACATGCTCATTAAAAGCAACACAAATTTACAACTAAATAATACCAATATGACTTGAAAGATCTCACCCACCCAAGATGAAAAAGTCCCGAAAATAATTGCTGCAAGACGAAAAGTCTTTCTTGCATCCGGTGGTGTTGGGTATTTGTTTTTTTTTTTTTTAATCCAAATAATATATTCACAGAAACTATTCCTCCTCCGACCAAACCTTATCAAAAGCCTTCAGTGCCCATTATTACTATTTATTTTAGATTTCATTTTTCATCCTGTAATCACCATCAGGGACTTTCGAGGAATTATTATTATAAAATATATGCAAAGCCTCTCCCTGACTTTGGATTCTAGGTATTATTTCATGAATATTCACTTTATATTCGACAAGAAGGGTGACCCCCAAAATGTCCCCATTTCGGTGCAATACTTAAGTTCGTTGATTTTTTTCGAAACGTACCAATCAAAAGTGAATGTGCGTGTCTAGAATCATCAAATTCGTTCAACTAATAAGACAATTTCAGATCGAGTAACGTGGTATAAATTTCAAATCGTCACACCATTTTTCGGTGGAACAGTGCCGATGGTGTTATGGAATAGTAATATATTTTTTTTTATTACGTATTGTGAAAAATGTTAGGGTTAATTTAAGATGTGTTGATAGGGTTGAAACGAATTGAGATATTTGTTGATAAAATCAAATTTGAACTCGTACTGAATGTTAATTTTAATGAAAACACAGATAGGTCCTGGAGAGCTGCTTTTAAATAAGAGGTTTCAAATTCCTGCTTTGTTCTCAAATACTAGAGAAAAATTCAATATATTGATAAGTGATTAATTCATTCAGTACCATATTTGCGTTATCTTTACAGATTTAGTTTAATTTCTGCCGTTTGGACTAGCTCAAATAAGTGTTTTATTGTCTTTGGTGTTTTTGTAAAATTCCTTGATATAAAGCATATTCTTCAAAAATCAAACTTTATTCATTTTCTACAGTGTTAAATTCGATGGAAATATTTTTGAAGTGATAACTTCTTGAGGCGCGTTTGGAGCTTTTTGGCAGAGAGTAAACTCTATATATTGGAGTCACGCTTTTTATGAAAACTACGTAGCCCGGGGAAATTTAAGATGGTGCTTCGGAAAAATTAGGGGAAAGCTGAATTTTGGTGTGAACCTTGGTACTGGCGTGTCAAACAAAATGTCAAAAGTCCCCATCGATCCGAGCGCTGCGTCACTTTTTATACGGGGTCAAAGGTCACCAAAAGTGACTTTTCCTAAATATCTCAGTAACGGTTACGTCATCAGAAAAACAATGAACGACAAATTTGTAGCTTAGAAAATTTCCAACAACAAAGATTCAATCTTGGCAACCCTCCAATCTTACGTAGGAAGATCCTGGTTGAAGAGCCGCACTATGTCCAGGACTTCCACTGAATTCGAATGAAAACAAGGAATCCATATCTTACATCTTGGCCGACTAGAGATTTCATCCTTAAGCACCACCTTAATTGTGGCGCCTGGCCAGAGGTCCCCCAGTTCGGATATTGCCCGCTTGTAGAAATCGACCGATCGTTGGTCTCCCCACCCAACCAGCCTGATTCCTTTGTACCAGCCCGTGTCGGTCACCGTAGGTGGAGGCCTCGAACTGGCCTTCTGCAGCTTGCAGCAGACTCCGAATAAAGGCTGCCTTACATTGAGACGATTCCATCTCCCTTGCTGGCATTCGCCATTTCATTAAATGGGTGAGCAATCCCTGAAGGGGCTGCCACTAGTCTCTGTTTTTTGCATTCCTGCCTGCCCTGATTCTTCTGCTCAGCCGATCTCTGTCTTTTCTGAGCTAAACCTGCAGGGTTTAGAGGGAGCAGGTACTCACCAGTATGTTTTTTTGCCCATTGAAGGGACGGTTTGTCCTTGTCAGACATTGTGTCGAGGTTGACGTTTTCAAACTTTCTCAGAACTTTGAAGACTGCCCTTCTAGTGCCGTTAGCCTGAGATTTGGCGGAGGAACGTTGCGTGCCTAAAGAGGATGCGGCACCGGAGGTAGCACTTGTCGACGGAAGGGTGGCTCATTTGTCATACTCTTTCCATCACATTGGCCACAAACGGGCTTCTTGGCTTTCCCAGGCCCAGGCTTGGTAACCATAGCTCCGGAAGCACCTGAAACAGGGGTTAAAGAAGAGCTTTCATCGTACCTCCACAACTTTCTGGAAGCTTAGCCGCTGTGCTGGTAGGCAGTGGAACTGACTCAATTGCCATGTCTCCATGAGCACCAGCAGCCTTATCATCACTCCGCGAATCTTACTCGTTTGCGATGACTTGCGATGACTTGAGAGGATAGATCTTGTTCGTTGCCAGGTTTTTACGTGACGAGTTTAGATTTATTGTTATTGCTCATTCGTACAGGGTCCCTGTTCAAAGCCGCTATCGCAGTCCGAATGTGTAGACACTCTAATGATCTCATGGTAACCTATGCAAGCAAGGAAGCCATGAGAGGGTTGCCACAAACCCTTGTAGGGGCAAGTGGACAGAGCCGAATTGGTGTTAATCGGTGTTAATCAGGAGACTGAGAACGTACTATGAGACCTGCCAGGGTTTTAACGGGGCGGAGATGATCGTATTAGGCTGGAGCCGGTCAAGAAGCGGATTTCACTCCGTTGCTACCGCGCCTGAAGACGACTAGATCCGGAATGCTCCGACCACCAGTCTAAGTGCAACATACAAATCGTAAGTCAGAGAGTAGTTCGAGGATGCAAGCGGTCGTGAAGAGAGTCTAGAGCATTAAGCGTAACCCAGGATTCAAGGCCCAGGATAGGATCTACAGTCCCTTGCCATATTATTAGACTCATGCTTAAAAATGAAGTTTTTTTGGCTTATAACACGTCAGTAGACATTAACAACGCTATTTCATGATGAAACGTCAAAATTTATTATAAATACAATAAATGTCACATAGAAAATTAGAAATTTACATCGAAATGAAATCTTTTTAGATGAAAATACATTTTTTTGCAAAAATCAGTATTTTGTATGACCACCTTTCGCAACCAACACAGCTTCAACGCGACGTGGCATACTGCTTATACAGCTTTGAATTTTTATTTTGATCTCTGGGTTATGTTTCCAAGTGTCATTAAGTATATTGATCAACTCTTGCTTGGTTGTAGGGGCCTTCATCCTAACCTCAGATTTCAAAAACTCCCAGACGTTCTCGATGGGGTTTATGTCAGGCGAATTTCCTGGCCAGTCGAGAATATCTACTTTTTTTTCAGCTAAAAATTTTGTAATTTTGTGTGCACGATGGCAAGGCGCACCATCATGCATAAAAATTGGCTTTTCTCGTTTCTTGAACCATTTTTTCACTTGAGGAAGCAGCTGAGTTTCCAAAACTTTCTGGTATTTTTCGGCATTCATTGTACCTTCGACAACGTATAAGGCCCCTGGCCCCTTATAACTGATAACTGACCATACCATTACCGACGGAGGATGTTTAATGGTCGGCACAATGCAGTCTGGCTTATATTTCTCATTTGACCTTCGCCGTACAAACTGCGATTTGTCGACCAATACTTGGAAAATCGACTCGTCCGAAAAACATACCTGAAAAATGTCATAGAATTTAGATTTAACAATATCTACAGTACAAGAACAACTTGAATATAGTTATGTAGCATTTATTTACCTTCCTCCAGTCATCAGTCGTGAGATCCTTGTATTTTCGTGCCCATTGGTATCGCTTTGATATCATAGCAGGTGTAAGTCTTGGTTTGCGTGCTGGTCTACGTCCAATAAGACCCTCTTCTGCTAACCTCCGCTGCACTGTTCTGTGCGAAACTTCAATGCCGGCTTCAACAACTTTTTTTGCAAGAATTTTTATCGGCAGTTTTCGATTTTCAACACAAATATTGCGAATTTTTCGGTCACTTCTCACTGTCGTGATTCTCCGACGACCGCACGCACCTTTACGTTTGGCTCTCAGATCTTCACCGAGGTCTATTTTTTGTTTTATTCGTTTGACAGAACTTTGAGAAACTCCAACAATTCGCGCTATTTGGTATTGCGACATGTTTCGTGCTTCCAGCATGCCGGAAATTCGACCAACTTTTATTGGCGACAAATCAGACACTTTTCCCATTCTGAAATTGTTTTTTTATCATAATATGGCCTCAAAACGTGTAAATATATACTTTGACATGTTGTTTTGTCAACAATAAACTCACCTTATGAAATGGAAAAGAGTTTTACAAGAGAAAACGCTATTGAAACACGTTAAATTGTTGAATTGCACTATCAAACTGAAACTCTGTTTTTTAGGTGAGTCAACGATTACCAACATGATCAGTGTTGCTAAAACGATAAAAGTGCCCGCGATATTCAAAAACCCAAGTTCTACCAACATATCTACAAAAAGTTCATATTAACAACAAGAAATATCAAGTAAAAGTAGATTTGCAGCATGAGTCTAATAATATGGCAAGGGACTGTAGCTACATCCCAAGAAGGCTGCTAAAGTGAATTTCTTTTACTGTAAGGACTTTTCCATTGAACCGACAACTTTGTGTAATGCCTTCTCTACTGTTCTGCCCGCGCTAGATACGCGTGTTGATCAACCCAGAGTCTCCTGACATCAATCGAGCTCTTGATGTGCAAATTCACAAGCCTCTCTAGTTTTTCGAGTAGAAGCGATGTTAAGGTAATTATTCTAGAGTCCTGTTATTTAGATAAAAATAATAATTTTAGACACTTGTTGGAGATAGAATATCGTGCACCATTAAATTGTGCTTTGATGAAATGTAATCAAAATTCATGATATAATAATGCTTTTTTATGAAGTACACTTCATAAACAGGCAAACATGTAACCAACGCTACAATTCAATCGCATTCGTATAAATGGAGTGTTTTCATAAAAAGAGCCTAACACAACCTTTCGCGAAAAATTCTCCCCTAAAACAGTGCTCCCATAGTATTTTGCCCCCTTCGTTTTATTGAACTGATTTAATTGGTTTCGGTTAACTTTTTCATTTGAAATCGAATTAAATCCTAGAATCTTCGGGATGAATGCACATTAGGTGGTAAAAGTCATAAAGCAAATGTGAAGGATTGGGTAAACATGTGGAGATAGCACCTATGTTGGCGCAAGTATGTACTAGGCTGCGAGAGTAAAGCGGAACAAGAGTGATTTGATTTCACGGAACGATATCTAGAGTCAGACGAGAAAGTAGAGGGTTGTATCCGTTTTTGTGCGAAAGTTGCACTCGATTTTAATGACTTTTGGACCGTGCAAAAACCAAGCCACTCGATTGAATTTGAATTGTAGCAAGTGTTGTATTTATTTCCTGTTTTGTACTTTGCAGTTGAAGGCAGATTCATATAAATTTAAGGTTTATTGATTTACTCAACGTATTAATTGTAGGGTGTGTGTGCTGATGAAATTATCGATTCAATTTTGAATGTGATGAAGTTAAGTGAGTTGACATCGACGAGCTACCGCAATGTTTTTTGCACAAAAAATCGAATTAAATTCTTTTGTAGTGTCAATCAGTAACATTAACTGTAAATAAATAAAATGTATTGCACACAATTTGAGGTAATTGATTTGAAAGTCTGGACAAAGAATTTTTTCGACATTTAGTGACAGTGCCACTCTTAATTCTTAACGACACGTAACGACAAACAAGTATTTCTTGTCAACTGTCCTATTACGATGCAATTGATAAACAATTAGTTTAAAACACAGTCTGAAATATAGCTGATATGTGTATTGTTTAAGTGATGAAGTAGATATTGAAATATTTTTTGATCAAAGTTTTTCCATAAAATTACGTCTTCTTAGTAATATATGTGCGTCCACTGTGCATATTGCATAACAACACGATCATAACAACACGATCATTTCTTGTTTGGCTTAATCCCCAATGACATGTTAATAATAAACTTAGAAAAAATACAGCTCAAATTAGGCTTAAAAATAGTTATACACACTTACCGTATTCAGCGTTTAGATGTCTACTTAACACAGAATAGCGACACAAAATAGTTGTCACAAAAAGTGTTCTTAGATATCAATGACATGATTTGCATGATTCTAACAGTAACATCAACTAACAATGGACCGACGACTAATACTAGTTAGAAGATAAAATTAGCTCTAATCTTGCTTTTGCTTTAACAAATAATAAGAGATGGAGACTCTGATCAGCTTTTTCTTGGCTAGGAATCTTAAGTAAACAGGCTACATAGATTGTTCAATAATCTTTTGGAGGAGACAAAATCTCCAGTTTTTTTTTTAAAGAAACCTTCAGTCTATTTTTTGAGTATTTTATTGCTCTTTGATCTGCTGGTGAAATACTCGACCCTTTTTCCTGGCTTAAAGCGCATAAAAATATTCCCTACTTCAAAGATATTATGAGACTTTGATGCGTTTAATGTCCGGCTCTATATATCAAATTTAACAAAACCAGCAGAAAGAACCATTCAACGAAACTTACCCTAAACTGTTAAAAAATCATATGTTGTGTCTCGCGAATGATTTGTCGTTAAAGCGAAAATGTCCACAAAGCTCTGTGAAAAGCCAAAAGGATAACATCAAAAGTAAAAATGAGTGCCTGCTTTAACGATGTCCATGCAGTTTCCTGTACATAATCGTTTATCATTGAATTATAGAGATGTTGCCAAATACAACTGGGTCGAGCCGTCGTCAACGCACCATTTTGTTCAAGATCAGTTTATGGCGTGTCATGCGTACCGAACTTACCTGCTAGCTCAGACTAGAGTAGGTTTTTGGCCTGGATCAACCTTCATGCTACTTCACGCAAGGAAAAACTTGAACTGAAACTAAAGACACATTAAACAAGCAAGCTAAAATTAAAAGGACTCTATGCGTTGCTTCAATGACAATATATTGGTTAAATTGGTCATATTATAACCACATATTGGTTATACTGGGTGTTTTTTTTTAGAGGTATAGAACTTTGAAATTTTTTTTTTTTAATAATACCTTTATTAATCTGTTTCCTTCGTATACGAAGCTTCAGTTAGTTTTAAAATCTTACATGCTAAAACAAGTGATGTGCACTCCTCACAGTTGAAGACGTGAACATTTTGGACCACTTTGATATGATATAAAATTCCACTTTGATATGATATAAAAAATTTATAAATAAAATTAAATATATATAAATATATAAATAAAATATATAAATAAAATTAAAAGTTATTTTGATTGTCATGAAATTCGTTTTATTTAAAAGATAATTCTTTGCCATTTTTATTTGAATATAATTACGGGCATGTGAGCGCCACTTCGGCACAGAGGAAGTCCGAACGAGAGATCCAATTTTCGATTACTCTAACCAATAATTGGGGCCGTATCCCGCCATTAACGTGGCGAATGTTGTCTTCCAAATGGTCAAGTATCTGGAGCTTGTTGGCGTAGACGAGTGATTTCACGTATTCCCACAAAAAATACTCCAGCGGTGTTAAATCTCAAGATCTTGCAGGCCAGTTCACAGGTCCAAAACGGGAAATTATGCGCTCATCAAATGCTTCTTTCAATAAGTCGATGGTTGCACAAGCTGTATGGCATGTCGTGCCATCCTGTTAAAATCAGAGGCCCCTTGCATTACGGCGAGTGAATTTTGGAACGAGAAAGTCATTTATCTCTACAGCGGTCACCATTGACTGTAATGCTATTCCCAGCAACATATTTGAAGACATATGGACCAATTATTCCACCGGCCCATAAAGCACACCAAACCGTGACTTTCTCCGGGTGTAACGGTATTTGGGAAACCGCCTGTGGCTGTTCATCACTCCAAATACGCAAGTTTTGTTTACTGACGTAGCCATTCAACCAGAAATGAGACTCATCGCTAAACAAAATTTTCATATGAAATTTGGAATCTGCAGCAATTTACTCTTGGGCCCATACACCGAATGTATGCTGTGGCTAGGCTTCAATTCCTGTACGAGTCGAATTTTATAAGCCCGCAAACCAAGATCCTTCCGTAAAGTCTTCCATAATGTGGATGGGCACAGGTTTAATTGTTGAGCACGATGTCGAATGGACTCACTTGGATCTTCATCGATACTACGCTCTACAGCTGCTATGGTTACTTCATTATGCACTTTGCGACGTTTGGATGGATGTATGTTATCAGTGAGAGTAAATGTGGTGCGGAAGTGATCCATGGTTGACTGATGGACGATTATATCGGCCATGAAATTAACGGTGAGTTTATTGAACAGAACCGTTTTTTTTTCGAAATAAATCTGCATAATTAGCAGACGTTGTTCAGGCGTCAACCTATTCTTGATAAAATAGCAAACCAAACTTACCATAAAAAGCAAGACAGCTGTCACACCATACGTAGCATTAAAAACTGTTTATACCTCTAAAAAACAACCTGTATGATTGTTATGTGCTTTCAACTCACAACCGAAGGCATTACAAAACGAAGCACTAAATAAAATACCGTCGCACGTGCACTCCCACTGAAAAAAATCGACAAGAAAGTAATGAGGAACAAAACTTCATTGGGCATATGCTACTTAACGTAGATTAAACATTTCAAACTTTGCTATGGCAGCATATCATGTTGTCAGTTATTGTTTTCTCTTCTCTATTACTCCGTGTATTCTCCATACAAACTTGTGGTGCTCTCTCTTCCTCTCTACTGCTTCTTCTATTCACCAGGAGTACGTGCTATTTTTCGGCTACAATTAAAAGGCTAGAAGGGCGGACGAGGAAGCAAGTGGCATATCCATTTAGCATGTTTAGTACTACCTGAGAGGTTCGTACTCAGAATGTGCTCAATATTGTGTATTTAAATTGTTTTCGGTGGTCAGTTATTATTTGATTGTATAATTCAAAGTTAATAAGAACTAATAAGGTTAATTTTGTGTGTGGTAATAAAGAATTCTTGTGATATTACTGTATACGGCCATATATTTTGAAAATCCATTTTATACTAACATTGTACATCCTCAGATTTTTTTTTGCATTCTACCATCACCAAAATCTTGGCTGCCCGCTTTGTCTCTTTCTTTCTAAAGCGTTGATTTTTCTGTTTCCTCTATTTAGTAGGTTCAACCACCGCAACCCTAGCAATGGGCTCCAGATCCTCAGAGCCACCACCTCTATTCCAGGTTTCTGCTCTGTTTAGCCACCATTTATTTTCCGCTGATCTGCGAATCTTTCAGTTCGCTGCCTCCTTTCTTTGTTGGAGCTCTGCTAAGTGCCGACTTCCGTTCAAATAGTCAGCGGTTCCTTAGATCCATCGCCAGTCTAATGGGTGGTTGTTCTGCTGAGTGGTATCGCTACATCACTGTGCTATTTTATTTCCCTTAGTTGGTAGTCGCGTCAACGTTGAACTTCTTTGGAAGAAGTTCTTATCTATTGAATTCCATCCAAGTACAGACTTGAAATTCGGTTTTAGTTATGCCCTTTTTTTTCGTTTTCGCAGAAATACGCAGAATAGTAAAAAAAAATTATTGGATGTATTAGTAGTTCGTTTACGCCTTTAATATATGTACACACATTAAAAAAAGCTGGCCACAAAATGGGTTCACTTGTTTGCAAGTATCGTTATTTTTCCACATATTATTTCTGACTGAAACAGAATGCTAAGACATTAAATCAAATTAAAATATATACCGTAAAATTTATTAAAATAAAATTTATTATATTTATAATGGGTGGAACCACAATAATTTTTAATGACCTCTATCATTCTGAGATCCTGGGATTCTAAGATCCTGGGTAATTTCACATTGATTTCCATTTGCATAAACTGTTCTGCTTAGCGTTCCCTATACATTCTCAATAATGTTGAGATCAGATGATCTGGCTAGTCAGCACAAAACTATTATATTTTGTGATGTGAAAAACTCTTTCAGTTCTCTGGATGTGTGCACTGCTGCATTAACTGGCTGGAACATAAAGTTTTCACAAGATATTGCTGCTGCACGATCTTTAACGACTGCACTAATTAAATCAATTTAGTCTTTACTGTTAATTCGACCTGAAATAAATTTTACCTTCGACTTGCCGTCACATCCAATTCTGGCCCACATCAAAATGGAACCTCCACTTTGTTGCCCAATTCATGAAAATATTAATTTCGCTCATTAAAAACATCAAATGAAAATTTTTTTTCCTTGCAAAACGAAATACTTCTCCACCTTTTCTTCCATTTGACGTGATCCCTAGCAAACTGCAATCGTTTTAACTTATGAATGGCCGTTAAAGATGTTCGCTTTAGTTTCTTCCTTGTGATATGTTTGCTCTTGTAAACCTTTCTTACACTTTTTATTGATTCTCGAAGAAGTTTAGTATTTAACTTGTTTCGCCAAAAATTCATCTTTCTTTATATATAAATAAATATATGTAGATATATATAAATATATATGTATATATATATATATATATATATATATATATATATATATATATATATATATATATATATATATATATATATGTGTCAGCACCAGAGCATAATATATACCAAATCTGCTTCACGTTAAGTTAAACCCAACCAGTAAATTTCGTTTCGATTGCATGACTGCGCTGGAAGTTATACGGGTGAAAAAAATTTTACAATTGCCACCTTCAAAACTTTTCAAATTTTTCAAGCGTTAATATTTGTTGTTAATTTTCATTGCAAGGTCATTCCCATTAGCAAATCTAATGACATAATCGCTCAGTAAAGAAATTCCACAAAATTACAAAAATTGTCATAGCTGGCAGCCCTTTCAAGATTTTTGTACAAAATTCCTACGAAATCTATTTCACATAAAGGTTCATTTACTGCATGAATTTCGTTTTGATTTCTTCACTGGACCGGAAGTTATAGGGAAAAAAGCTTTATTTTGTTGAGCAAATTTGCAAGATTTGCGAGACAAAAATCACCATAGCTGGCAGCCCTATTCTAATTTTTCAACCACATTTCACCAAATGTTACATAAAGTAAGATCCAAGTACTGTGTGAATTTGGTTAAAATCTGATGGCTGAATCGGACGTTATAGGCCAAAAAGCTGTTTTTTTTTCTCAGTGATTTTTTAAAATGGTACCACTGCCACAGAGTTGCCCACATTTCAAAATCACTTCCATCAAACCTGGTCCTAGCTAATACCAACATGTCCTGTAAATTTCATTATAAGCGGATAATCCGGTCGTCAGTTCTCGTGAACAGAACTTTCGAGTGCTGAAAATAGAGGTAATTTGGTGATGGGTTGCCGGTCTTGTGCAAATCGGAATTTTAAAAATTTCAATTTGACATGATGAAAAAAGGTTAAATTTTATCAATAATTTGAATTTTTTGTCAAAAATCAAATGATTGAGGAGGGTCAATTATTTGAAGGGTTTTTTTTCAGGAGCCTGCCGTAGCTACAGGGTTGCCTGCACTATCTTGAAAATCCATGTGTGTTAAATCTTAGCCAACGTCAATACGCTCTGCGAATTTCACGGTGATCTAATGTTTTTGTCAGAAGTAGTGACAAATCAAAATTTGAAAAAAAATCCTTGCTTACTTTTAGAAACTTAGCACCCACACACGGCTCAAAATTTTCATATCTTTATCATATACAAGCCTAAAATATAATTAGTTTTCATTCCCAATACTTTTTTTCAACAAAAATTTACACTGCTTGGAAATATAGGAGTACCTCAAAATTCACTAAAACGCTCGCCGCCAAAAAGTTTAGGATATCTGAATTTGAGACCTACCTACTATATATATCTACGTTCTCCGAAAATTTCAGTGCATCTTCCCATTGCATTGCGTATTTCAGTGTAAAAGGAAGTATTTTTATCTGGTCACCTAAATAGTACACGCTTGGTTTTAGTGAGTCGAAGTGAATTTTCTTCAATAATAACAAATTTATTTGAAAGTAAGAACAGTTAACATTACTTTTTGAAAAAGTTAAATATAAAGAAATATTTGTGAAGGTGGGAAGAGGGCCACAGTGCTCCGAGGAAAAGCGTGAGATCATCTGCAACATGAGAGACAGAGGTTGAACAATTACGGAAATATCCAAGCAGCTGGAGTGTTCGCGGATGGTAGTTTACAATGTTTTACGTCATAAGGAGCTCTATGGCAGTGCCAAAAACGTTCCGAGAGCTAAAAGGCCAAGAAAAACAACAAAAAAAGAGGACAATGTTATGTACAGAGCAAGTGTCGCCGACCCCTTTTCGAGCTCCAAAGCGATAAAAAGCAGTGTTCTGAATGATAGCAATATTTCTGTGTCAAATAGAACAATTAGAAGGCGGCTGCAAAAAAAAAAATCTCAGAGCATGCATAGCTCAAAAAAACCACTTGTGACAAAGAAGAACTTAAAAATGAGGAAATCGTTTGCAAAGGAACATCTAAACAAACCGATAATTTTCTGGAAAAATGTGCTGTGGAGTGATGAATCCAAGTTTTGCAGGTTCGGATCAGATGGGAAAAGGTATGTTTGGCGTCCACCTAACCAACAACACAATCCCAAATACACACAGAAAACTGTTAAGCATAGTGGCGGAAATGTGATGGTGTGGGCTGCTTTTTCCTGGCATGGGGTGGAACCAATAATCAAGATAGACACGAAAATGGATCAACACGTCTACAAACGAATTCTTGAAGACCACATGATCCCCTTTGCAGACGAAAATTATCCACTGATATGGCGTTTTATGCAAGATAATGATCCTAAGCACACTTCTCGTCTTGTGAAGGGTTACCTTAGTGATAAAAATGTCCCCGTTTTACAATGGCCCGCCCAGTCTCCTGATCTAAATCTGATCGAGAACCTGTGGAATGATGTCGAAACTCACATAAACGGGGTGAAACCTAAAAATGCTGCTGAATTGTGGGACCAATTTCAGATCCCCTGGAGATCTATTCCTAACGAACGCTGTCACACTTTAGTAGAGAGTCTACCAAGGCGATGCTCAGCTGTGCTTAAGAACATTAAGAACAAAGGATTTGCAACAAAATATTAAGTTATACGGTTGCTTAAAAATATTTTTTTTCATAACTTTATTGCAATGCAAATTTATGTACTATTTATGTGGCCACGCGTATTTTAATAAGTGTGTTTATATATTTTTACTTACAAACAAATAGAGTCATCATTTCACATTTTAAATAAGCTTTTATATTTTCAATAAATAATACATAAGTTCAAAATCAGTTGCTTCATTAAAAACTGAAAAAATGCCCTTTTATTGATAGAAATGCAAGTGTTCTAAAGAAATATGAATTTTCGGCGAAACAAGTTGAATACTAATTTTCTTCGAAAATTAGTAAAATCTGCTTTTTGCCCTATGAATTCTGATTCAGTTGCCACATTTTTATGAAATTGGCACAATAGCTCAATCTTACTCTAGGTCATGTTTAGTAGAAATTTGGGTGGAAAATTCGATTGGTGCTGCCAGCTATGGTAATTTTTGTGTCTTTGGTTTTGAAAATTCGCTCAGGAAAATAAAGCGTTTTGCCCTATAACTTCCATTGCAGTCATGAAATCAATACGAATTTCATACAATTAATGGAGTTTATTATAGGCATTATTCAGCTTGCAATATCTTTATTTAGCGATTTTCTCGTAAAATTTTCACATGGTAATGATATTGTAGTGACAATAAACAACAAATATTAAATTTTCGATTGTTTGAAAAATTTTGCGGCTGGTTACTTTAAATATCTTTATACTCCTATAACTTCGAATGCAGTCATCGGATCGAGACGAAATTCGCAGGGTAGGTGAATTGTAATGTGAAACAGATGTGATATATTTTTGGCTTTGATACTGGCAAAGGGTTGCCAGCACGAGTCGGTTGTGCTACTTTTGTATCAATAAATGCTTACAGTTAGTATTCATGCCGGAAACATTTACAATGAAAATAAATAACCAATGTTTTGATTCCAAAAGTTTTGTAAATTTTTTCGGATTGCAGCCCCAAACACCAACTTTAGTTACAGTGCTACAGACACTGAGCATTTTCTTCATTGATGTTATATGGGATGCTGCTTTCAAAATTTTGTGAAATAAGCAGTTGATAACGAATATAATTAACAAGTGTTTTGCTCTGATAAACCTTTCCACCATATGAGTTATAATGCATTCTTGAGACTAAAGTAAAACGTGGCGTTTGAAACAGTTGGGCTGTAATAAGCAGCTCGTGTGAAAGAATATGCACTCAAAATCTGCACGATTCTTCTGCTGTTCTTCGAACATTAGTGTTTCTAGCCGTTCTGGTGCGCTAGAGGTTTTTTTTCTATTTTTCTTCCCAATATACTTGTTTTTCATGCCACAGACCATGCACATTTTTCTCGTTACTCTACGGTATTTGATTTATCGTAAATCGTTTGGATTATTTTACATTGGGCTTTTTTAATTTTCATTATATTTCGTTCCTAAAATCTAGTCAGTTTCATGTAATTTGTTTTCTATTTGAAACATAACATTATTTGATATTTTGGCTTATAATTCTAATTTTTTATCAAATACTTTTATCATTTAAATTTTTTTTCAGTTTCATTATCGTTGCTACAATAATTTGCGTTGGTATGCGTCATTAAATTTTAGTTTTTAATTCTCTTAAATATGTTATTTTTAATTCTTGAAGCTTTTTTTTGTTTGCAAAACTTCATTTTTGTGTTTCGTATTTGTGACAATTCCTTCTTTCCATATTATTTGCAATGTAATATTGCTTAATTTGAAGGTTTTATATCTTAATTTAAATTTAAATTCCAAGTTTCATTATTCGTATTTAAATGTCTGCATTCGTCTAAGATTGATTGTCTTCCCCGTACTCGAAATCTGCATTGCTCGAAATATTCGAAAAATAAAATTGCAAAATGTTGTCGAGCTCCAAGGTTCTTAAGTTAATGCGCTAGAAAAGTGCAGGACTGTGACTCACAGGGTCGTAAGCGGCTAGACCTCGATTCTCAGGATCGTCGGTTTGAGAATCGCCATGTAATATTATAAATGAGTTTTATAACATGGTCACTATGTTAGCAAGACTACAAACACTAGTGCCATCCAATTAATAAAAACTAAAGATTAAGTTTTAATTGATCCGTCTGTATGGTCACTGAACTAGGTGGGCGTTCCAAGACAGACTAACTTTATTGTCTCATGTCCGATCTTAAATGGTAACATTTTCGTTAAATTAGTAAGTGAAAAATATATGGATTGGGGTTTTTATGTTGTTTTTAATATTAAGTGTATTTGTTATTGTCTTCGCTAAGTTAAGCCTACTGCTAATTTTAGTGCTCACCACTTTCTTGGGATGTCGGTAAAATCATAAAGTGTGTATTTAGAATGTTTGTTGACATCTTATTTGTTTAGGTTTTATTATACACTACATCAGCAGCAATTTGCATATTTTTCCTATATCAATTGCAATGCATCAATCGAACTACGTCAATCAAATATCGAAACGTACTGTTAACAAATATTCGACTCGAAATCTCAGTAACAATCGCTGAGTAAAAACAGTAACAGAATCATCTCTACGAATTTTCTATCGTTGCTGTTTGTAGCTTGTTTACAGGCACATCGTTTAACTCGTCACTTTTAGATAAAAAAAACTTGGAAAAATGTAAAGTCCTTGCTCGTTGACCCACTCATCGTTTGTGAAACTTTAAAGCTTCTTATATATTTTTGTTGAGTTCAGAGCATTGGGCTCTTCAATGCTCTGATTTTCGTTTCTCTATTTTTATTCGGCAAATTTTTTGGTCATGCTCTATTTTCGAGTCAGAAGAAGCTCAGAACTCCATACATAATCCATTTCACATGTTCAGTGCAGGCAAGGCCCTCATCGACCAGGATAATTTTTTATACATATATTTTTCCACAGAATCCATTAAATTCATTCATCCATTTTTTTGCCACGTTCTTGAAAATCTCTTGAACCACTAAACTGTGAACGGTAGTGGAGCTCGAACCTTGGAAAACTGCTACTCAAAAGTGTAACGCAAAAATTTCGACTACGATAGCTATAATTTTCATAGCATGGTTTATGATGAGATTGAGTAAAGGACCATCTGATAGCACTCCAGGGAGAGGGAATGCAAGTGAACAAGGGGTTAGTTACACAAGTGAAAAGTATTTTGCATGGTCCTGCGGATGAGCATGACTTTGATGGAGCCAGCATTTTAATGTGAAAGTATTTTGCCTGCTTATGAATTTAACGTTTATGTTGCCTTCGGGACTGAATGCAAAATATGGAATTTGAACATTATTCTTGGAAAATTAAAATGTAGGTTGGATTTATACCGTCCGTAGCATAAACCACCTATCTGACATTTTTTTCATTTTTGAGCTAACACCGGATTCAAAGACTACATAATCTATTACATCATTCTGCAAAATATGAAAAATAAGTCTTTTGTGGAAGCATGTTAGAGTCAAAAATGAAAAATCGCCTCATCTACAAAAAACGTCGCATTACTTAGGAAGAATACTGGAGTTAGATAACATACTGCAGATAGATACTGCAGATAGAAAGTTTATGCTAAGTAATATGTAGATAGAAGGTTTATGCTAAGTAATGCTATCATTTTTTCGATGCATGTTCCTACAAAAACATTTTATCTGCTTAAAGTCTGTCTTCTACAAATATTTTAAACATGAGAGCTTTTCCTTTAGATGTACCGCAAATAAACGTATTTGTATCCGTGCTTAAACTTTCATCCAGTTTGAAGATATCTGCAGCATTTAGGAAACACAAATCATTGAATATCTCGAACGTTACCAAACTGCCGATAGGCGGTTTATGCTAAGGACGGCATACTTGCTACAGCAATTTTTTGTGTGCTGATATTCGTAAGTTTGGTGAGCTATGTATTGTGGTGATCAGATTATTTGTGATTATAAATTCATTTTCATTGTGAACTATAATTTCAAGTTTTAAATGTGAGTTAAATTACATATCTGAAGGCCCGTTTTTACAAGTAGCAATACAAATTAATTACGAATAGAAAACTCACTCGAATTGCTTTAGGAACAGGAAAATCAAATTTAATTCTGCATGAAACCTTGACTCAGACATATCCAAACCATCGTCTGTTCCCACTATATGGATGGTAAATAAAGTTTATTTCATTCTGCTTGCATATTTGCATATTCATCCAAAAACGGACATCAAATGATCTTGTTTTACTCGACCATTATTCCAGTAGCACTACATGGGAAAAATTTGTAATTTTTCACATTGCGTCCTGTTAGCTGAGGAGCTTTGTTGCTTTGGCTGATTTATGCTCGAACTACTACAAAACCCGTGTACACAGTTCAGTTCTCTGAGCTCAGTTTCATCGCTTTTCTCTCCTGCTTCGGTGCTTCTTCTTTTCATATAGCCTCAACCAAAAGATGTAAATGGCACACTTGAGAAAAAAGTGTTTTTCAAGATTTATTTTGTGTTCATGGCCGAAGAGGCCATGTGGCTAGGATCTGCAACGGGCACAAAATAACGACGAAAAAATGAGCATCACATCTCAACACTGCTACCGTCACCAACCTAAACAGCAACAACCGCTTTCCGTCGATGGTAGACTGCAGTCCTGCCTAGTACTGGCTCTTTCTATGTATTTTATGACGCGCCTCTGCTCTTGAAAATGGTCATTTATTATTTTTTTGCTTGGGAATTTTCACAAATGCTGCAACTGCAAGTGTTTGTAGTGTCTATTTTTTTCTGAATCCAGTGATGAAGTGTTGAAGATGATTTAGAACTATTTGGTTTATGAGTTTATGATACAATGTAATTGGGTAGATAAAGTTTTGATGCCATCAATTCATTAAAGTTTGAAAAATATGATGATGGTTGTTTTAGTTTTGATATTTCTAATGAAATTTTGAGTAATAACCTTTCGCGCCCAACGTGGCAATTTCGCCTTACGTCTTTTGTTCGGGAAACGAAATGCGAGCAAGCATCCTGACAAGTACAGAGTATTACATAACTAAAAACTGAACTTAAAATTTGAGTTGGGTCTTGCAACATGCAAAAATAAAGCCAAAAGGGTTTTATTTCATTTATATATCTTACAAGAATCTAGACGCAAAAAAAATCGTGATGGCATATCATTTGCAGCTGAAAGTAAACAATCACTGCTAAGAGGTAATTAGCGTTATCAAAAGTAGAAAAATATCAAAAGTGTTTTTTTCTCTTCAGTGTGATCTTTAATGGTGATATAAGCGGCAGCATGTGATGTCGCAGTCCTCACTCCCGTAACTGGAAATCGTAGAGTCCGGAATCTGTCGGATTCGAGCTCAGGAAATAAATATCTAAACATACTCGCAGATTCACTTCATCAGGAAACAGATTAGGAAAACTACATGTAGGCCCATATCGAAATTCAGCGGTCCTAGCGAAAGCAAATGCAGGCAATTGTGGTAACCACTTATTTTGACCTACTTCATGGGATACAAAATAAATCAATTATGAACGAACCAATGTTTTATCTTCATTTAACCTTTTCGTTAGCTTTAAAAAAAGCTTCTCAATCGAAAACACAGCACCTCAACCAATCGGACCTAGTTTTTAACTTTCATTAACTCCACAAAAAATTACTCCACAGCTTCGACCTAAGACCTCACCTCTCAGTAATCGAAGCAATTTTAATTTATAGCAAACACTAGCCTTAGCCTCTTGATGCTACTTAATATCCTTAATTTATTATATCAGAGGCAATAAATACTTCAGATTCTACATATCGCTTTCGTTCTAGACATGCAAGTAAAAATCCTAGCGAATCGACCTCCCATTTTCTCTCAATGATGTAACTACGTACATATGCACGTACATGTGAATGCGAAATCTTAGTCCAACGACAACAACACAATTGGATGACGTGAACAAATCCTTCCTGCCTGTGTTTCTTCCATCAACAAAAACAACTAAATAGATGTTCTGTTTTCTTCTTGAAAAGCTTTGCCTTATGTTGTCGTTCGTATTTGCTGAAAGATACATTAGCAAGCGGTTGCTGCCGTTGTTAAATAGAAGGTTAGATGATAGAGGTCTGTGAGGTATGAATCTTTTCTTCTATCATTGAAATGGGTGGATTGCTTTTGATTTTGTGTGCTTTGTGAGGATCATGAATCGTATACTGATTCGTTAAGAATATTAACTAAAGGATAAATAATATCCAACGTTGAGACACATTTTAAATTAATTGATTCAAAGCAAAAACCTCTTCATTTAAAAAAATTTAAAAAAGTGCACTGCATCAGAAATCTGTGTATTCTAATGTTTTTATTCAAAAACCAACGGAATATATCTATTCGAAAGTCGAAAACTCTACCGCTCACCTCATCCCGGGAATAGGTTCTTAAATCTCACCTTACGTTACTCGACACCATCTGACTCCAGCCAGAATCCCAGGTAGCCGGAGTCAATACGACTGCCCCGTCCACATTCTTTGCACCTGACTCTCGTATGTTTCAAAAGAAATTTCCAAAGCTTATTTGAAACAATACACCAAAAAGCGATATCACAATCGGTACTAGCGACAAAGGGTCTCCCTTTCTGAACTCTGAAGTGAATACATTCATGTTTCACCAAACATTTTTGTTCGTATGTTCCTATTTTTCTCCGGAACGAACAAGCTTACGTGCCTGAGCAAGGATTAAGTGTTTTTTCGCATGTGAACGATACGATCGTATATGTAATCCAGCTCAGACTATACTAGAAGAAAAATTATTCGAAGCGTATTGGAAGCAGGATGATGGTAGACGCATGTGAACTATTGATTTATATTGGCAGTTAATTACTTTGCCTTGGTCAGGATCCAAAAGAAATCTATTAAATCATCTGCTAACAGGCTTTTTATAGGCTAGGAAATTGAATATATGTTGTGATGAAGGCGGGGAAGCTTTTTTATATAAAAGCAAGCCGTTGGTGGTGACGATTGATGCAAAGGTGGTTAGAGGTTTTTCAGAATCAATTTGGCCAAATAGGGTTTGTGCTCATTCTTTGACACTAATATATCGTTTCTGCCTCTTCAGATAGAAACACCATTTTTGGCTCTTCATAAAATATTTATCATAATCGACTCAAAATGAATAAAAGTATCTGATTCATTAAATAATATTCTTACTGAAATTTCCGTGGTAGACAAAAGAAAGCGAATGCTTCTGCACTCCATCTTCTGGTCCATCACCATGTCAAATTGTATCAAAAAAGTATCGAAAAAGGAATTTTGTATAGTCTCAACTACAAAATTAAGCTGAAAATTTCAGGAACTTTTTCAATCTTTCCAAAGAGACAAAATCCCAAAATCTGCATATTTCTCCCGAATTCGTCAACAGTTCATATGAAACCATACTATCTGACAAACGCTTGAGACTCTTCTCGGCAAATTTTCAAATGCTGTAAAATTGGGTCTATTTCTTTTAACACATTCGCGTTACCGATCTTGTCACCATTTTTTACGCTTGCCAACCCCTTTTTACCATCGGAGCTGAAGAAGCGAATAGTGTGGGGCAGCTGCCACTCATGGAGAAATGTGTGGGTTCAAGTACCACTCGTTTAGTTTGTCGACACTTATCCGTAACACCACCGTCCCGAAACGAGAAGGATGGCGGAGCGTACACATATACTGCACTAAATAAAGGTTCTATCTACATTTTAGCGCTTTCGAGATATTCAATGATTTGTGTTTTGATTTTTCCTGATTGATTGATTGAAAAAGATTTTATTTCATTTTAGTTGTACATTCTTAACCTAGCTTAAAGTATAATTAGCTATGATAACTTAAAGTCTAGCGGCTATACTATTTTGGCCTGATGGCTCTTATGATTTTTTTCCTAATGTTCGAAGAACATTAGTATTAAAATCGCTTCGCCGAAAATTCGTTATATATATATATATATATATATATATATATATATATATATATATATATATATATATATATATATATATATATATATATATATATATATATATATATATATACATATATATATATACACATCAGCAAAATGGTTAAGAGAGATAATCTCTGGAGTGGCCGATCCGATTGAGCTGAAATTTTTGGAGAACATAGATGTATACAACAAGTAGGTCCATGACTTGCTAGAATTCAGATATCTTAAACGTTTTGGCAGCGGCGGGCATATAAGTGAATTTTCAGGTGCTCCTATATTTCAGCAGTGTACATTTTTGTTCAAAAAAAGTACTAGGAATGCAAACCTACTATGTTTTCAGTTTGCTTATGATAAAGAAATTGAAACTTTGAGCCTTGTGTTGGCGCTGAGTGCCCAAAAGTAGGCAAGGATTTTTTTTCAAAATTCGATTTGACATAACTTCTAAGAAAAACAATGGATCATCGTGCAATTTTTAAAGCGTATTGATATAGACTAAAATTTTACACACATGGGCTCTTTCAAGACTGTGCGGGCAACTCTGTAGCTACAGCAGGCTCCTGAACAAAAATCCTTCAAATCATCGAACTTCCTGAAAAATTTTTGATTTTTGAAAATAAATTCAAATTATTGATAAATTTTGACTTTTGTCCACCAAGTCAAATAAAATATTTCAAAATTCCGCGGTAAACAAGAACGGCAACCCGTGATGAAATTACCTCTATTTTCAGCACTCAAAACCTCTGTTCACGAGAACTGACGATCGGATAATGCGATCAATATGAAATTTACAGGACATGTTGGAATTTGCTAGGACCAAGTCTGATAGAAGTGATTTTGAAAAACGAGCAACATTGTGGCAGTGGTGCCATTTGGAAAAATCGCTGAGGAAAAAAATGGTTTTTGGCCTATAGCTTCTGATTTAGCCACCAGATTTTAACGAAATTCACGCAGTAGGAGAACCTTACTCTAACATTAATTTCGTAGAAATTTGGTTGAAAAATTAGTATGCACTGAAAGAAAAATCTTGGTAAAATCAACAATTTTCCTTAGTTGTTTTTGCGTCAACTACGGGATATAGTTAAAACAACCATAAAAAAATAGTTGATTACTTTTATGCACCACGACGCGTGGTTGATAAACAACGTCCGTGGTGCAAAAAAAGTAAGCAACCACAAATAATGGTATTCCAACAATATACATAGTACAATATAGTAAATGACTATAGTATGTAGTGTGGAATTATGTTTGTTGAATTTAACTATTGTAGAATGGTTCGCTTACTATGAAAATTGTTGATAAAATGAATGAATGAAAAAAATGAATTTGGCTGGTTCCTTGGTTGCATTGACAGCGACATTGTCGCTGCCTTGTAATTTACCAAATTCGCGGCATTCACGCCTCCCCCTGTGGCGCCGCTGCCGCAATGCCGCTGTTATGTGTTTACGGCATCAGCTGCATAAAAAGCGTCATACAACGTAATATAAAGGCTTCACAGCATAACATGAATATGAATTATATCGATCAGCAAACCGAACACAATTGTGCCATGTAGCATATGAAACTTCTATGATAGAATAGGAGTATGAGTATGAGGAGTATGGAAAATCAACAGTTTTCCTTAGTTGCTTTTGCATCAACTAGGGCTATAGTTAAAACAACCATAAAAAAATGGTTGATTACTTTTATGCACCATGACGCGTGGTTGATAAACAAAAAAAAAATTTCATTCGGAGCATGAAAAATGTCCAAATGTTGAAACCATTCTATTTTGCGTAGAATAATTCCAAAGACGTTGCTCACTGAATTACGTTTGTTGAAATCAACTATTGCAAAGTAGTTTAAGTACCATAAAAACTGTTGATAATTCGAAACGTTGAAGTTTTGAGTGAATTGATGAATATTTTCTATTTATCAACTAATTTTCGTGGTTATGAAACTATTAAAACAGTTGATTTCATGAACGTTGCAATATTTTTTGTATAACCAGAGCCAACTACTTTTATATCGTTAAATTATCTATATTACCATAGTAAAAATATCTATTTTCCTTAGTTCATTTAAAGATTTTGAATGAATCGTTGCCATACTATTAAAAATAGTTGAACCAACCAAAAGTTTTTCTTTCAGTGTAGGACGCCAGCTACGGCAATTTTTGTCTCCTAAATATTGTAAATTTGCTCAGGAAAATAAAGATTTTTTCCCTATAATTTCCGATGCAGTGACGAAATCAAAACGAAATTCATGTGAAAAGCATATCTTGTTGCGGTTGTAATTCTGTAGAAATTTTGTTGAAAAACCGTGAAATGGTTGCCAGCTATGATGAATTTCGTAATTTATTTACATTGCTTTATCGAGCGATGTTGTCATAAAATTTCCAAATGCGAATGATCCTGCAATGACAATTAACAACAAATATTTACGTTTCAAAAATTTAAAAAGTTTGGACGATGGTAACCCTAAAATTTAATTCACTTCTATAACTTACAGCGCAGCCATTCAATCGAAACGAAATTCATAGGCTGGGTTTGACACAACGTGAAGCAGCTATGGTGCTAGCACATGATTGCCAGCACCGGACAATTTCGTAAATATCGCACCAACAGATGCTTCCATTTTCTATTCATAAGCAAACCATTTACAATAAAATAAGCTACCGATATTTAAATGTTCCGAGTTTTGGAAATTTTATTGTTTGTTACTTCAATCTATAACCAAGTTTATTAGCTTGTTCATCTGCATCATCCCCCTTCTATGGTAAGCATAATTTATGACAAACGACTTCGTTTATGTAAAAGCACTAAAAGATTATATAAAAGCAAAGCATCTAAGTTATATATCTATATGCTTTTAGAATCGTCAAAAATTGGTGCAACTGCACCAAATTGTTTATATAATGTTATTTTACTTGAATAAAGCTCTTTGTCCTATAGCCTCCAGTACAGTCATGGTATCATAACGAAATTCATATGGCTAATTTAAATTATTGTAGACAATATTCAGTAGATATCTAGTTTGAAAAACAATGAAAGGGTTGCCAGCTATGATTGTTTTTGTGTTTTTTGACATAGCTTTAGCAAGCGATTTTATCATAAAGTTTTCAAATCGTAGTGGTCTTGTAGTGAAAATACATACCAAATACTAAGATCTAGAAAGTTTGAAAGCTCTTGCGAATGGTAGCCCTAAATTTCTTTTGCTGGACTGCTAGCACGAGGTGTTTTTGTTATTTTCGTACCAATAAATGCTTGCATTAAGTGTTCACATCGCGAATATACAATATATAACAATATATATGACAATACATACAATATATAATATATAAGACAATAACAACAATATAACAACAATATATAACAATACGCTCAAAATCTGCACAAATCCTCTACTGTTCATCGAATATTTGTATTTCTAGCGGTTCTGATGCGCTAGGGTTTTATATGTATATTTTTTTTCTTAAAGAGTTTTTATCTTACACACTAATAATACTGCCCAGCTTGTACAAGTACTGGGGTTACCTGGGCAATACTTGGCTTAAAATCTACCATTCACTACAATTAAGTTCTAATTTATACCTATTTATAACAAACTTAACCTAATTAGACCTTAAACTTAACCTAGGTCTTACATTTAGCCCGTTCTGTTCGACGGAAGGCCTACATAGCATAATAGCGCATTCAGAAGCTGCCGTTTACACGCTGACTTCACGGGGTGCAAGAATGGCTCATTGGAACCATCTGCACACCATATTGACCGAATCAGTCCGTTTTCATGTCGCTCAGTTTGTCCATAGAACCTTATCATTAATTCTACAATCCGGTCCCTAAGTGGCTTCAGTCCCGACTCCTGATAGAGAAGAAGGTTTTTCGGCCATTTTTTAGTTACCGGGTTGTAGAACCTACCAGTGTATTATCGGAGGATTCTTCTTTCGAATATCTCAGCTTCGGCCATGACAGTCTTTGAACAGGTAATCCAGGGTGGGGAAGCATAAGTCAGGATAGGCCGGATCAGGGTCTGATACCCAACTTTTTGGCGGAAAGATGTCTGATGCGTTGAATTGCGAATTTACTAGCTTTGATTTTACGCCGCAAGTAAGGATTAAATTTTAGAAATTCGTGAAAATCAACACCGAGGTACTTTAGAGATGAGCTAGGAGTAATCTTAGAAGTTCCGAACGAGACAGCGAGTTTTTTGGCCTTGTTGGCCCGACACTTAGAAAGGTTGCAAAATACACTAAGCTGTGTCTTACTGTTATTTGGCTTGGTGCCCCATTCGTCAAAGTAAAGACCTAATTCTTCCTAGTAGTATTCCAGCCACCTCGCTGCTTTGAGCGGATCTTGGTTTGATGAGAATAAGAGCGTGTCATCGACATATTGAAGAATTTGGCCTTGAGGCTGGCCCACTGGAATGGAACGATCAGCGGTGAATATGATATAAAGAATTGGTCCAGTGACAGAACCTTGTGGCATTCCTGACGTCACAGGTTCTTTGGGAGAATCTGCTCCGTTAATGCTGACATAATATTGCCTGTTGGTGAGAAAGCTCGCTGCAAGTCTTATCACCTCTTCCGGGAATCCAAACTTGATCAACTTAAACAGAAGGCCTTTGTGCCATACTTGATTTGTCCTGTAGATATATGGAGAGTGCATTTTTTAATATTGATTTTAACATATTCTCACAAAAGATCGGTTTTTCAAATTTTGCAGAATGATGTAATAGAGTTTGTTGTTTTTAAATCCAGTGTTAGCCCAAAAATTACAAAAATGTAGATATAATCTTTATATTTAGTAGGGCAGTATATTCGTTACATATTGGATGTCGCCTAGCGATTATACACTTTCGGTATTTGCCCAATACGTACTCTACGTATCCCACTTATGTCTATCTTTACACACTTCAAATGCACGTCCTTTAAGAGCGTCGTTTAACTCTATACTGTGATGGTGGCCCCCGCTGACGGTCTGATGCGTTGTCTCTCGATGTGTCGTCTTCTGCAGTGCTGTATGTGGATGCGTTGTCTTCAGATACCGACTTTCAATGCGTCATCTCTCGATGTGTCGACTTCTGCTGTGTTGTTTGTGAATGTTTTCTCCCGAATCTTCAAGTAGATTCTATTAACTGGTGTCACCACAAAAACTCTTCCGGTTACTCGGCAGGGCTCAGTTCTCAAAGTCGAAAATCAAAGACAAAGAAATGAAATGCCAATGTCAGTCATGTTGCTACTACTCGGTTTGGTTTTTTTGCTGCTTACCTCGCAAGAGTTCCTCCAACCAAAAGACCCGAAGATCCGTCGTGCTCTTTTCTTGTAGCTTCGGTTGTTTTTCCCATTTCCAACCCCTCGATCCGCTACACCGGGTTTTAGCAGGCCCGTTATTTGCATCCTCCCATTCGCGCATTTACCTTTTTTTCATATCAAAGTCAGCATGTGGTTAGTTAACATTGTGTTTTACCATGATGGTTTACATTGTGTTTCGCTTAACTGCTTTGATCATCGACGTTCGATTTCGGCTTGATATCACCAATTTCACCACGAATTTTGAACCAAAAAAGAATCGAATCCGTGTTGGAGGTGTGTTGTTGAACAGTGGCTCTGGAATACTCTACCGGTTCCGTTGATTTGGTGCGAGATGAACGTTGGTATCGGTATATGTATCGGCTGCGATTATTTTGTCTCGTATATCCTGATTTGCATCCACCGTAGAGTCATCGCTTACTTATTTTAGCCTTTATTTTCTTCTTATTGTCTGTCTAGGCTAGGCTACAACCCAAACACCGTGAAGCAGTTGATTGAAAAGGGTACCTTCTACCGCACGGTGACAATATTTATATTCATACTTTCGATGCTCTGCTTTAAAAGTTGGTGAAAGATCAGGTTTCTTATATGATATGTTTCCTGATTGTTCACGTCAGACTAAACTTGTCATTTTTGAGGATGATCACATCTCTCATTGCCACAGGAGTTGGTGCTAAGATGACACTTAGCATCAAATATTAAGTACTTCACGAAAATTCCCTGGAACGAAATTCGTAAAAACTCTAGCGCATAGGAACGACACCACTGGTTTTAGAAGAAAAGTAGAAGAATCGTGCAATTTTGAGTGCATAGTCTATCCCACCTGCTTCTTACTACAACCAATCTGCTCCGAAGGTCATGTACCACTTTGATAGGAAGATTGCATTGAAACTCATAGCATAGGAAGTTTTTCAATGTAATCACTCTCTTGAACTTCAAAATGTAGGAAAATAAGACACTTTTAATTTATACTCTCTGTCGTAAGCTTATCTTATGGAATCCTAAAAGCAACATCTATTATAACATAAATGATGAATATGCTTCGGACTTTGCACTTTACCGGCACTGGCACCAAAAGACCACAGCTACTGCTTCACGTCAAAATGTACTTACCCTGTGAATTTCGTTTTCATAGGGACGTAGCTTCCCAAGGAAAAATTGATCTTTAAATTTAAATACAACATAAAATTTAAGCAAGGGGGAAAAATAATTGTGTGGTAATCTATGTATATTAATGAACAAAACAAATAATATTTATTGATTTTCTTAAGCACATAAGGCCGTCTGCTAAAAATAAACAGTGATAAAAGTATTAAAAAATTAGCGATACTTTACTAAACTAAAACAACAATTGTTATAGCTATGAATCAAAATCTGGAAAATTTAACACAATATATCCGAGGCAAAAGAATTTTTGGGTACTTTTTTTCAAAATAAATTATAGCTGAGGGGACTTGATAGAATTTTTTAAATATTTTTTAAGGATATACTAACTAATAGAACCCAAAATATATAGGTTTCATTCCAGAGCACAAACCATGGTTGACTAGTGTTATCGTTGATTTGCAGTGATTGACGTTTCTGTGCGTAAACAAAAAAGTCGGCCACAGGGAACAAAACATGATCACAACAAGTGAAGAAGTGCTTGCGAGCCAACTGATTCAGAATAGAGTGTGCACGGCTGTTCTCATGTGATATCCACATCTAATTTTGGTGCAAGAAATAACATAACTTATAATATTTTGTATTCCAAATCAAACAATACTTAGTTATAGTAATAAAATTCTATTATTGAATAACTAAAAATGTTTTTTTGATAAAATTCTATTAATCGAATAACTAAAAATGTTTTTTTGAGCAACATGTTTTTTTGAGCATTTGCAAGTAGAGAAATGAAACTTAATTTGCAAAATAGCTACATACTAATCAGATTTATCACCAATACAAAATGATTCAACTCTGTTGTCTTCCGTCTAGAAGAGAAAGTTCTTAATCATCTATTCCGTCACTTGTTTCTGTTTGCAGGGGAATATCGAAGAATATCTCATATAGCTTCTGTTATGGGATCTTTTAAAGAAACACAAATCACTCCTTCTATTAAACTTAATTAACACTTTATTTCTTTCGAGTAACACTTTTACATTCAATATTTGCACATTTGTTTTTGGTGGTGGTTCACCTAACAATATTTGGACTAATTTTTATTACAATGATTTCGATGCCCTTTTAAATGGCTTTATTGTTTATAAAAATATATTTTACAGTCTCTAACACCAACTCCATTTCTCAATCGTTAACTCGAGTATCAGTTTCAATTAATTTCAAGGAACGGTTTAGCTTAGATTTGTTTATACCTTCTGGTTAAATTTTTATCAACTTCGCACTATTTACGCGTACAACTTGATGATTCGTTGCGATTCTTAATATAAAAACAATATCGGATCTACAAATGTTGCAAAAGTACAATCTCTCATATGGGATATTGGTTTGCTTAGACGAATTGGTTTTACGGCATTATTTATGATTCTGGAAAGTTGTTAAGTTTGATATTTGAATTAAGGTGGTCTTCTGGGAATTAACTATTGTTTATGAATCTGGTCAATTGAGTTTTTTGCTGACGTGCAAGATAGGATTTCAGGAATATTGTTTGTTATGAGAATAAACATTAAGTGTGAGGCTATTTGGTCAATTGGAATTTATCTATAAGAGAGTAAGTGGAATGCATAAGGGTACGGACAAGACGAAGCGACGAGAGCGTCGAGTTGAGCATAGCGTCGAGTCAAGCATGGAGACGCGACAAGACGCAAAATTGTAAACGAAATTTTACAGTGGCAGTCGAAATAATGAGCTCCTCAGTGTCGGATGAAGAGTTTTTCTCACCACAATACACCAAATTGAAATCAATAGACTGCTGATAAATATAAATCAATAGATTTTTCTGATCACTGGTAAAAATCTAATTGACTGGGTGCAACTCTGCACCGATCAATCAAAAAATTTTCGAACTAACCAAGAAAAACCCATTAACTCAATTTGTCTACTTACTGTATGTCATCGAAACACATTTTGCAACAACAACATACATTACCGCTCCAAGCAGTCAAGCAACGAAATCGGTGTCGTCGCTACTATCAAATTTCCACTGTTTGGTCGCTGCTTCAACATGGCCACTTCCATTTGAAAGTGTATGACCGATTTCGGTGCTATGCTTGATTCGACGCTCGCAACGCTCTCGTCACTCCGTCTTGTCCGTACCCTATAGGGCATGCAATCCCGAGATTTCGGGATCTCGGGATTTCGGGATCCCGACTCATTTTGGATATTTTCGGGATCCCGAATTTTTTATCGGGACTCCCGAGATTTCGGGATTGATAAAATTCAACCCATTTTGAAAATTAGAAAAGTTTCGTCATTACGACACGAGCGAACAACCCAGTACCTAATACTAAAGGATATATCGTTTTATGAAAACGGAGGCGGTAAGGGCTCATTATTACAACTGGCGTCAAGTTTAAATTTTGAAAAACTTGACAAATTATGTTTATTAAGAGGATATTTTCAAAACGAATCAGCAGTTTGAACCAATCGATATTATTACTTATCACTTGTTTCATGGAAAAGCAATATTACTTTGTAATTGATATGTAAACAACTAATAAGAATAATGTATTTTTATTATGTTATTGTAACGTCCGTTATGCTGAAGAAATTTCAATTCGTTTTTAACTAATTTTATAATTAACTATCATGACCTCATAAGGAGAAATTATTGGACAAGAAGATAAGAATAAGTTAGATCATAAGACTAAATTAGTTGCAATTATAGATTAACATTTTACTTCCTAGCACCCATGTACATATGTGCATAAATTTAACATTATAATGAACTTAAATTCCGGTTTTATGCATATATATTTGAAAACAAGTTTTAATTGAGTACGAATAAGCCAATATATCTGTTTAAATACCCTTAATATAGTTCTTTTATAAAATCCGAATTTCGGGATCTCCATTTCAATCTCGGGATTAATGCCCTAGTACCCTAACACTTCACTATTACTCGTACATGTATCTCAATTTTTCAATTCCAAATCAAACATCGTTTTCCTTTGACATACTGTTTCAAAATTCAAAACAATCTGAATTCCTCACAAACCTTTAAACAATATTTTCATATCATCCAAAATTTCACATATATTTAACTTTCATATCTTACTTTCCTGCCAAATCCACATTTAAACTAATACATTTGTCAATCAAAGCCTCATTTAGATCTAGTAAACGAGATTACATAGACTCCATAATACCACAATAATATTTCAATTCTTTCACATTACCCAAATGTACACATTGTATATATATAGTACTGCATATATCTACTTCCACTGTGAATTAACCACATCGCTCGTTTCGATATAATCATCGATGTGTCTGATTCCAATATATGATAAAACTACACCACGCCAGTGTCAGGGTTCCTCTTCGAGAGATCCGGCCCACCGTTGCTGCCACAGGTTGACTTAATTTTCTAGTCTAATGAAGTTGTATGGATGAAAGCTAATACATTTAATCGATACAGATATGATTGGGAGTAAAATAAATGTTGAGGAAGAAAAAATAATGCTGTAAAATTTTTTGGATTTGAGCACACGTCTCACGGGAACCCAGCGTTGTAATAGATACGGCTTGTAAATGAATCGATCGAAGTTCGGGTGTTTTCGAATTCATTCAATTTTCATCCATTGAAATTGAGGCAATTCCAAGCCCAACTTCAAATTTAACCTCTTAAGTCAATCCACGTGGCTTCAGTTAAGTTTAGCTGGCCAGCTTGGAAATTCATATACTCCAAAACCGCAGCTTCATTCATCTCTTTCATTACACACTTGCCTACAGGCTCCCCCATCGAGCTCATCGATAAAATCTAACTAGCCATCCCATTACTTTCAATCACTTTAATTCATCCATCCGTCATTTCATCCAAGATCAGATTATATTCCTGATGCATCCATACCGTCGCCTCCATTTTCATTCTAAGCTCGCTCTCACTGCCATTGTCAAAATCGTCTGATTTTGATGTACTGCTTGCCTAGATTTCTTATTGTGAAGGTGAGTGAGATGATTGAACTTGAGCAAAAACCTACAAAAAAATTATTTATCCGATTTTTTTTTTGCTCGGGTGGACTATACAAAAGTGAAAATAATGTTAGCATTTTTAAGATAGCTCTAGTAACATGCAAAATAATTCCAATATCGATTAGAAAACGTGTTGAAAAAGTCTGTCGAGCTTGGATAGGCACGCATGTGATGATTTGCAATAGATTCGCAAATTTGGTCAAGATATGTATGTGCAGTGAGAGTGTATCAAATTCGATTTTAAATTTTATCGTAGCCAATCTGCTATGCTTCGTAATTACTATGATGGTGGCGGTCGCGATTGTGCTCGTGCTGAAGAATAAAAATGTAAATACGATAGTTATCAGCTAAAAGGTGGTCCATCTGATTATAGGTTTTGTTAGCATGCATGAGTCAGTCGCTGATTGTTTTTGGACTGTTTTTTGCCAGCAGGAAAAGCTGTTAATGAACTGTGGGGCTAGGTATTGGATTTTTCATAAAGTCCAAAGGTCTTTACCATTTTAAATGAATTACTTTCACTGGATGCTGCTTCCCTAAACAAGTGAATGAGTGCCGTGTAGGTCATAAACTTGATATAGCAGTTAAGTTACCAGCAATTAAAAAGACAGTCAAATCGAATACTAAAGGAAGAAAATAAGAAATTTGATGCTAAATGATTGTAAGCTTCAAGCGGAAATAGTGAAAAATACTGGAGAGTATTCAATGAACTAGTAAAAACTCAAAAAGGCACAGCTCAAGCCACATCATGCATCAAGGAGTTACAGATAGATGGATCATTGATCTTCTCTAGTGAGGCAATTGCGGTACATTTAAATAAATATTTTGCAGCGATAGGGTCAGATATCAGGCAAACTTTTCAGCAGATATCTATAACGACATTGTTCAATGCCAACTCACATATCTAACATACATTTGGGACCAACAATACCTACTATAGTGGGTGAAATAATTGACAACCTGAAAAACGTTGTTTCTCCAGGAATCGAAAATATAACACCGGAAGACATCGAAATGCTTAAGAAATAAATATCTAAGGTTTTAGTAAAAATTATAAACAGCCACTTAAAAGCCGGTACGTTGTTTAACCAGTGTTTAAAGGAAGTGACCCTTTAAATCCTTCAAGGTATCGTCCAATAGCTGTCACCAGTGTGTTAAGCAAAGTGTTTGAAAGAGTCAAAAATGCTCGAATAATTAAATATTTCAAAGAAACATTAGCTTTCACTCCAATGCAGTATGGTATGGTTTCCAGGAGCATGTCAGCATTATTCCCACTGCTTTTGACGCGGTTCAGTTCATAAATCGATCACTGGATAAAAATAAATATGTCGCAGCAGTTTTCGTCGACCTGAAAAAGGCCTTTGACACCATTAACCATTAAATTTTGTTTCTGCGACAAGAAGAGTATGGGATTTGCGTGAAATTGAAATCCGTTATTAAGAGCTATCTATTGGATAAGAGAATAGTGCCAAAACAAGGAAGCTACACCAGTCAAGAATGCTATATAAACAAAGGTATTCCACAGGGGTCCATCCTAGGGTCTATACTTTTTCTCATCTATATATGTCAACAGTGTTCAATATCTCAGGTTTTCTGGCAAAATAGTCTTGTTGGCTGACGATACACTCCTTTTGTATACTGGAAAAGATGAGTCATCCAAAATACAGTAAATATGGATTTGGATTTGGATAGTCTTGTTGGTTGACGATACACTCCTTTTGTATGCTGGAAAAGATGAGTCATCCAAAACACAGAAAATATACTTGAGATGGCTACAGCAGAGCAGGCTCATTATAAATGTTGTTACGGACAGCTGTTTGCCGCCACTTACAGCAATATAAAAAAAAACAAACAAAACAGTCAGGCGGTGCAGTTCGAATGTCATTGCACTCAATTAGTGTTATTGAAATCTAATGGCATTCGAATTGCATTGCCTGTATAAAACAAAACGAGCGGTTATTGCTCTGCAAGCATCACCTAAACACTGAAAAAAAACCACAGCAATGAAGCGGTGCAGTTCAAAGCTATCGACACTTGAATGCATATGAACTGCATTGCTTGATGTTCGGGTGATGCTTGCTTAATAGAGAGATGTATTACGGGAGATGGCGGTAACGGAATGACCAGCTGGGAAAACTGATCTGGATGATTGGGGGGAGTTGCGTTTTGTGGCTGGAGGTCTATTTCTGGCTTGGGAGTTGGGTTTTGGCACTTGGTCGTGAAGGTTGTCGGAAAAAAAAAGAAATCATCTGTTCACGTTGGATTTTGGCGGGCTTAATTTGCACGAGAAAAACAGTACCGCAAGCCATTCAAGGACACGGAAAACGTGCACTCGTACTTGGAATCGATTCGGACGGTTTTTATCTCTTTAACACGAGACTTGCATTTTCACTAATCGTAAAGTGATAAAGTTCTAGTTTTAACTTGTCAAAGACTAGCAAGAGCGCCGATTGAAGCAAAAGTGAAAAAAGCCTGGAAAAATGCAAACTAAAAACAGTGAAGTGACCATTCACTAGTGTTTTCGTCAAAGATGTTTGCACATTGTCTGCATCGAATCAATTTAATTTTGGTGTTGTATGACTTGAAGAAACACTAGTGAAAGACCAATAAATTAATAATGTACGATATTGAATATTCGGGGTACAACTGTCAATGCTAGTGACTTGAATTCGAAATTAAAGATTGCGCTCTTCTGTGCAAAACTGTAGACTAGTAACATTAGCAAATAATACAAATTAACAAGCTCTGCATCAAAGAATTCAACGCAATCGCGAATAATTGAATCGACGCTGCTCTCCAGAATCCTCTTATTCAAAACAACAACAAGCCCGATCAACGATACTTAGACGAAGCATTATACAAAATTGGATATTTATTTATATAGAGAAAAAAATACAATTGAATTAATAGATTTGTTGAACTGTATAATTTTATATTTGCCAAAATAGTCGTGTTACAGTTGGATTTCCCATTTAGAGAAAATAACCTTAAATTAATTAAACACTTCCAGTGATTTCGGGAAACGGTCGACCGTCGTCTGGACACCACTGGTAAGCGAGATATTTTTTATTTGAAAATTTTATGTTATTTTTTTAATTGCATTTATATGATTTGAATTTTAATTAGTATAGTTTTATTCAGTTGAATTTTGAATTTTTTTAGTTAGTAAATTATAAGTTATTGTTATCAATATGTTTTGATTTTGAATTTGATTTTTCTTGATTGTTTTTTTACGGTATAATATATTTATTGTTTTATTTGTTTTGGTAAATCTTGGGTTTTTATTCTCATCATATTTTAGCAGCTTCCGCGGTAAAAATGTATCATTAAATCCAACAGATATAGGTTCAGTGAGAGCATGAGTGGGCTCCCTTCTTTCTTTTCCGTAGTTTTTTTCCGTTTGTCTTATCTACTAGTGTTTGTGCGTGACACAGCTAGGTTTTGACCTGCCCCTCACTACACCCACGACATCGGTAACTAGCCGGCACCGTAAAGTCACGCGAGGGTAGCAGGCCAGGCCAAAAATTTCTGCTGTGGTGGCGGCTGTTCACAGCTGTTCCGCAACAATGTCCACAAAACCAAATACATTATGCTCCAGCAAAAACATATAAATCCATGTATTCGAATTGATGGAGTTCAACTAGAGAAGGTAAATTCAATAAAATACTTGGGACTGATTTTGGCGAAAAAGATGTCTTCGACACATCACATCCACTACTTCAGAAGTAAAATTGCACCATTTATCGCAACACTAAGAAACCGTGATTTTCTGGAAAAACACACTAAACTTCTAACCTTAAATGTTTTTATTCTGCCAACTATTAAATATGGGGCAGTCTTGTGGAGCCAAATAACTGTCCATGACATCAAGCTAACTCGAAGACTTGTCATTATGGCGATAAAAATTGTATTTAGATTGACGTCCTTGACACCAACGGTCGTCGTGTTTACTCGCTTAGGCTTGTTGAACATCCAACAGATTATTAATCGCAAGAAAGGAAAAATAGTATACCAAATTATCAAGAACGGGCTAAAATGACCAGATATTCTTAGGACTGTTGGAGAGTTAACTAGCAGAGAAACCATGTCAGCCAGGAACGTTTCGGTTTGTACACCAAGAACGGATAAATTTGGAACGGAGCCAATACAACAAGCTATAGCTTTCTTTAAAACATTGCTAGATATGGTAAGGAACTCAAGCAACATTTTGAAATTCGAAGAAAACTTAACATTGAACTTAAAAAATTAACAACCACGCAAAATAACAATAAACACCAAAGTTTTTTTTTGTATACTTTTCTCTGAACACATGTCAATGAAGACAATCATGAGACAATAAAAGAGAGTATACCATATTGATAAAAATTGTGTCGTCTGGGAAGCAAATTAAATTTGTCGTCGGGTAAGCACTATGAAACACTTACTCGAGAGGAAAATGATGCACGCGGACTGTGCATGCTGATAGAGGAGGAACAAAAGGAAGGAGGAACAAAACATAAACTTTCGATTGATTTAAATTGGTATTTCATTAAGTTAAGACCTTAATAAAGACAAAAGTATTTTAAAGTATGCAAAAATAATACAAACAAAATCAAAAAGCGAAAACCATATTTTTGGTACCAATCGTCTAATCGAAAAAATGATTTACGTCATTTAAGGAATTCTTTTATGTATATATATATAGGTTTTCTTTTTTATTCTTTTATGTATATATATATATATATATATATATATATATATATATATATATATATATATATATAAATTATAAGAAAATTCTTTTATGTATATATATATATATATATATATATATATATATATATATATATAAATTATAAGAAAGTTTACGACACCTGGAAAATCCCTTGCTGGGGTCCTTTTCGCTTTTGGTCCAATTCCGAACTGCTACGCACCGGCACTTCGATATCTCCGTCAATTCGCAAATTTGATGAAATTTCATACGTTTCGGATTTGACCTCCCTTCGCTGATGCCAACATTCAAAATTCAATATTACAAATTCCTGACCGTATCTATAATTTCATTCAAACCACTTTCGAACAGTTTTCTTTCGTATGACCGTCAATTCGTCAATTCCGTGATACCTAAAAATCAGCTCGGACTTTCATCGAGCTGATTATCAAAATCAGCTCGGAGTTTCCTGCTAATAAATCGTCGTCTGTAGGCTTACCCGTTCTGAACCCGAAAGATAGCATTTCTACTATCGTTTCTGGTACAGAAATTTTCAGCCCCACCAGGACTTCCCTGGCCCGTTGGGCACACTAACCCGACAAAGATCATAGCCATTTGAAACAAAAAGAAGCTCTGCCATGATTTTTAAACCAAATTGCTGTCAAATTGGACTTACTGGGTCCATCAACTATGTGAATTTCTCTTTGATTTTATGATTGCGTCAGAAGTTATAGGGCAAATTTTCAAGTTTAATTCAAACTCGGTCCGTTATGTCTCAAACCACTCTAACCCAAAATTTGCCGATTTTGTCCGATTTCAGCTCATTTTGCCCTAAAAACTTTTAGAATATTTGAATAATATACTTGAATAAAATACTGTTTTCTGCAGCTAAACAGTTTTCCCGTGCCAAACAGTTCGTTTTAACAAACGAAAAATGGTTCGTTTAAATAAAACGAAAAACGATTAAAAGCGATTCGTTTTAAAAAAACGAAAAATAATTCGTTTTAAAAAAACAGTTCATTTTAGAAAAACGGGTCGTTTGAGAAAAACGATTCGTTTTAAAAAACACAGTTCGTTAAAAAAAAAACAATTTGTTTGAGAAAAACGAAAAACGATTCGTATTAAAAAAACAGTTCGTTTTGAAAAAACGATTTGTTTGAGAAAAACGAAAAACGATTCGTTTTAAAAAAACAGTTCATTATAGAAAAACGGTTCCTTTGAGAAAAATGATTCGTTTTAAAAAATAGAGTTGGTTTTAAAAAAACGATTCGTTTCAGAAAAACGAAAAACGATTCGGTTTAAAAAAACAGCTCGTTTTAACAAAACAATTCGTTTGAGAAAAACTAAAAACGATTCGTTTTAAGAAAACAGATCGTTTTAAAAAAACGATTCGTCTTATGCCGGGTTTCCACCAAAGAGACAAAACAAAAAACACGGACAAAACATGTTTTTCTGAACAAAAACACGAATGTTTTGTAAAAACTGAACAGTTTCGCGAGCATTTTTGTCTCTGAAAACTGTTTTAGTAAACAAAACACCTTTTTTGTCCGTGTTTCTTGTTTTGTCTCTTTGGTGGAAACCCGGCATTAGAAAAACGATTCGTTTTAGAAAACAATTGGCTTTAAAAAAAATAATCGTTGTAGAATAGTTGGAATAATTGGTTTTAGAACTGTTTGTCGCTATTTGGAAAAAACTGTTCGTTCGTTTTTTGCAGCCAAACGTTTTTTTCAAACTGTTTGGCGTTTTTGAGCCCATCACTAATATTTACATCATTACTTTATCGGGCTGGATAAATCCGCAACCTTACAGGAACTTTATTAATTTTATCGTTCATGATCAATTTCCTTTTGGTGGCCATTCAAATGCTTATTTCTGTCTCAATAAAGCATTTTCATAATGTGCGGTACTAATAATAAAATACAAATCTTGTTTCCAACTGTTCCGATATTTTCAAAACGCAGCTCACGAAGAACCGCAATTAACAGAATTACTATATATCAATCACTTCATAGTTTCTCAATGCATATTTGTATCTATTACCCTATTGGGCAGAATGAATCTGCAACCCAACATCGCACGTACATACAACTAGCATCGTACCCATAAGAACACTCTAAATTATTCGTTGTCGTGACTGGATTTAATATCTTCTCCGGAAATATAAGCAATTGAGTTTTTCATCATTGTGCTTTGTACAACAGCTTTTTCCTTGAGATTTTCTAGGACATTTAAAAGCACAGACCAACCATTCAAACCCCATCATCAAAATCGAAATATCGCTCCATTAATACCCCAAACGCCCTCCTTAGGTTAGGTTAGTGAAGAGGGCTGCCGGGAACGCGGCCAGCATTAGGCCCCCAGTTTGGGCCCATTTGCCACCCTCATAGACAATCACACGCATTCACACTTACAGCCGTGGCTCTGGCGGGATTCGAACCCGCAGGCCCCGTAGCACGCCGCTTTTCGGCATGACGCCTTAGCGAGCAGAGCTACCGGGCCCCCTTAAACGCCCTCCTTGAAGGTGCCCAATTTTACATTGGCTTAAAGGCAAATCACTCACAGTTGTCACCAGCGCAGAACGAACGCATTTTGGTACTCGGAATAGACTACCTTGCAGATTTCATATCTTGCAGATTTCATTGCAGATTTCTCTTGCAGATTTCATTGTATCTGCATCATGGTTACAATGACGTTGATTAACGGTAGCTTCGCGAAGATGACAATTTGTTGGTCTAGGTCTAGTACCATCCATCAATTGCGAAGACTTTGTTGAGCAGCTTGACAATGAGGACATCAAATTTCGGATAGAAATAAAATAAAAGAAAGGAACGGAAACTGTTGCGTCCGTCTTTCAACCACTTTTCTGCGACTGCAACAAGCAAAGTGTAAAGTTTGGCATTCGTGCCCACATCAAGGTCACCAGTTTTATATACTTTTTATTTTTTTTACATTGCAAATCAAACTTCGGTTATTACTAATTTTCGAAGAAAAGTAGTATTAAACTCGTTTCGCCGAAAATTCATAATATTTCTTTATATATATATATATATATATATATATATATATATATATATATATATATATATATATATATATATATATATATATATATATATATATATATATATATATATATATATATATATATATATATATATATATATATATATATATATATATATATATCATCAAAATGATTAAGGGAGATAATCTCTGGAGTGGCCAATCCAATTGAGCTGAAACTTTCAGAGAACATAGATGTATTTAGTAAGTAGGTCCATGATTTGCTAAAATTCAGATATTCTGAACCTTTTGGCGGCGGCGAGCGTTTTAGTGAATTTTGAGGTACTCCTATATATCCCAGCAGAGTGATTTTTTGTTCAAAAAAAGTATTGTTAATGAAAACTTATTATGTTTTTAGCTTGTTTGTAGTAAAGATTTGGAAATTTTGAGCCGTGTGTGGGTACAGCGTGCCTAAACGTAGGCAAAGATTTTTTTTTAAATATTGATTTGTCATTACTTCTGACAAAACCATTGCATCATCGTGAAATTTGCAGAGCGTATTGATGTTGACTAAAGTTTAATACACATGGATTTCCAAGGTAGTGCGGGTAACCCTGTAGCTGCGGCTGGCTCTTGAAAAAAAAATCTTTCAAATCATTGAACCTCCTGAAAAATTTTTGATTTTTGACAAAAAATTCAACTCATAGATAAATTTTAACGTTTGTGCATCATGTCAATTTAAAATTTTTAAAATTCCGATTTGCACAAGAACGGCAACCCATCACTAAATTACCTCTATTTTCAGCACTCGAAAGTTCTGTTCACGAGAACTGACGACCGGATTATTTGATCATAATGAAATTCACAGGACATGTTGATATCAATTAGGACCAAGTCTGATAGAAGTGATTTTGAAAAGCGGGTAACCCTATGGTAGTGGTGCCATCTTGAAAAATCACTGAGAAAAAAAATAGCTTTTTGCCCTATAACTTCCGATCCAGCTATCAGATTTAAACCAAATTCACATAATATTTGGATCTTATTTTATGTAACATTTGATAAAAATTTGGCAGAAAAACTAGAATAAGGTTGCCAGCTATGGTGATTTTTGTCTCCTAAATCCTGCAAATTTGCTCAGCAAAATAAAGCTTTTTTCTTTATAACTTCCGGTGCAGTCAATATATCAAAATGAAGTTTATGCAGTAAATAGATTTTAATGTGAACCAAATGTATTAGGAGTTTCGTACAAAAATCGTGGAAGGGCTGCCAGCTATGACCATTTTTGTAATTTTTTGGAATTTCTTTACTGCGCGATTATGTCATTATATTTGCAAATGAGAATGATCCTGCAATGAAAATTAACAACAAATATTAATGCTTTAAAAATTTGAAAAGTTTTGAGGGTGGTAACCCTAAAATTTTTTTCCCCCGTATAACTCCTAGCGCAGTGATTCAATCGAAACGAAATTTATTGGTTGGGTTAAGTTTAACGTGAAGCAGATTTGGTATTTATTTTGCTTTGCTACTGACACAGGGTAACCAGCTCTAGCCATTTCCGTGACTATTGCATGAACAGATGCTTCAAATAACGTACTCATATGCAATACATTTGCAATAAAACTAAGAAACCAATTTTTAAATTTTCCGAGTTTTGAACATTTTTTGGATGGCAACAACGTTAACCCCTAAAGCTTTCGACGGAATCCTCCGATGAGAACGAAATTCACAGGATAAGTTGATTTAAGTATGAGCTTGTGAAGGTAAACTTATTGCTGCTTCCTTGGGAAAATGTTGCCAGCACTGAACATTTTCATCATTTGTGTTATAGTTGAATTCTGTTGCTTTGAACAAGGAATGGTTGATATGATTCTACAAAAAAGTGTATTACGTCTTTCAACATTTTTTTGTCACTCAAAGACAATTTCTTCGAAAATTAGTTTTCTAGCGGTTCAGGTGCGCTAGAGTTTTTTTTTTCATTCAACTCACAATTCTAATGACAATGCTCTCTTTTAATTACATCTTATCTAAGTCTATATGATTAATGTTTTTTTTTTCGCATGAGAAATTGTGATTGGCTGGGTAGAGCTATAAATTTTGTTAGAAATGAGAGTATATTTATGTAAAAGTATCCACAAACAACCGTACATACTTAGCTTGCCTTACCAAAAAACTAACTATGAGCTGACACCTGAAATTTACAATCTAGCAAATTTTGACACTATTGTTGAACTTCATTCTACCGGGTTTTGTCAAATACACTCTCAGCATATTTTATTTCTTCTTGCGGGAAAAAACTCCATACCAACTCTATAAATGACACAAGTTAGACCGAATTACGTGTGTGCAAGTTAATTGAATAATTGTCACACATTGTGTCCAGTCAGCCAACTAGCTCACAACCAAACTCGCCCAACTGTTAGCCAACTGAAATAAAACAAATACAACACAGCCGTGTTTAGTAAGAGTTAGGAGCATTATGCGCCCCATTCTCTACCACTCATTCTCTGACAGATTGCTGCTACTAATGCAAGACGACATACAACAGGCACCAAATTGGGTGGCTTGATTGAGCACGGGCTAGCGTTAAAGGGGTTGGTTTAGCTCTATGATAAAATCTAGGAACATTTATAGTCGTATAATTTAACGGTTGTAGTGGTGAGTAGTTGTACTTTGGTCGATAATCTAATTAAGCTCGGTGCCAATAAATCAATTAATCGGTTAGTCGATTTCGAACAAGCATTTTCCCGTCGCTCTATGTCGCCTTCATTTAAGGTAATTGTCAGGACATATTTTAGATAATTATATAATCATTTTCGGTTGAATTGTTTTGTCGATTGGAATCGTCGCAAAGTGGAGGGAGACTTATTTGTTGCGACATTATTTGATAAATAATGTTCAGTAAATTATATTTTGTCATCATGACTGACTTTTAATGTAATTTGAACTCCCGCAGAGAAGTAGTCTTATTCCACTATTTGTATTTGCTCGCAATAGCAAACGAGGTGCTTACAAAAAATTTGTTACATTATTGCCGTTTTATGGAACATGGTTCAACTATGATAGCTTCTTATGCACTTATTTATTAGCAGCAAATAACCCACAGCCAGCCATTCATCCATCCAGCATATGTATCTATTGAAATAAAAACCTCAGAACGATGGTAATTTTTATAGCACTTACAGATACGATAGAACGAAAAAGCAGATGAATATGAGCTCCTCTACATCAACTGGTCTCGTCATGCTTCACTTCCGCTTCCATATCTACAGCTCAATCTATTAAGTCCTAGCAAAAGACTATTATAGTTTTGCGGTCGCATTCATTTTATGTCTGCACTTTCATAAGTAGATAATAGATAATTTCTCGATTTTATCCCGAAAATATTGCCTGGATGGCTTGGTAGTCTTCATAGTACAGTGACAGTATGGTGGTATGGTGACACAATTTATTCCTAGGAGATTATATGAATGAATTTTACTCCACTCATAACGCAGCAGGAACGACACAGAAACCTATTCGTGTCTTGGGGAGATAGAGCCATAAAATGACTGATCGCAAAAGTTTTTCTACAAATTGCGGATATAAAAGTAAGTTTTACTATGCGATATCAGAAGGATATATGAACGAAAGTAGTTTCAGTGAACGTGAAGAATACCGTGAAGAATACCGAAAATGTATTGCTAATGTGTATGCAGAATCGTAAAAATGCAACAATATTTTCCGACCAGATAAATTGTAGCTAGATTGGATGAAGGAGAGAAGAAGTAATTTTATATGCAAAGGTGGACGAAAAATTGCTATATATATTGCTATGTGCAAAGAAACAACAAAATTTTAAACAACAAGCTAATTCTGTAGGTGAACAGATGAAAAATGAGCATTCTAGTTAATTTCTTTCAGCCGGTTTCGAACGTTTAAGATGTTTACCTATCGATTGCATATTGAAAACGAATATCTGATATGCTTGATAATTTTCCTGTGCTTCTGAGGCAACTATCATGTGTCCGAACTAAGATCACCATCATCATAAGCACCATCATATTCTATTAAAAACTATAATAACTTGTAGTTTGAAGACAAATAACTTTATGAGTGATAATTAGCGATCAAGCGCTCACCATATTTTCATATCTTTTATTTGATATCTCACAAATGTACATATAAAGAGGGATAACAATGGAAAAGGAAAGAAAACATTCTGCAATAGTTGAAATAGTTCTGTGGTAGTTGAAATGAAACATCACAAGGTAATGCATATAAATAATAATCAATAACTAATGCAACAATTCTATTTTCTGCAGCAATACATTTTTATTTGAAAAAATTATACCATCGTGATCAATCACCCGACCAGCATAAAACTCGTAATACAACAACAACCCACATATGCTGTATTAAATATATTAGGCACTTAATGCCATCTTCTCCACAAACATGTTAATGTGATCATCAAAGTCATAACTCAACCACTTCAAGCCACCTGCTTACCATGCGTAATCGTTACAATGAAAATTCATTGAAAATTATCAACCCCTTACGCAAACACGGACTGCCCTTTTCCGATTCACTTCTTTCTTAAACTACTCCGTAAAAAACCTGGCATCTCAAGCCCATTTGCAAACCATAAGTCAAAGGGTCCAATAGCATTTCTGCCCTCCACCGACAAAAACACCACTAAAACCCTCTAATGACATCACTTACTCAACAATTTAACTGTATAATGTCTGGTCGTATACATCTAGTATTATACGCAAAGGGTATCACTCTCGATGCCGCCAGTTTTACAAACTACTAACATCGATACTTCTCATTGAAAGTGATAAACAAAAATTCGGTGTCATTAAGTCAAATTAAAGTCACTTAGACGTTACCGAATTTTAAAATGAAAATGCGCCCTAAAAAACATTGGAAAACTCATAGTCGTTTGTGTTTTTTTTTGTAGATTGTAGAGCTGGCATGATTTTTTTGACCCGAAATTGAAGAAAAAGAAAAATGTGATGACGATGGTATATCGATAGGACCTTTTAATGTGTATCTGCTAAAGCGGAAAAAAACAATCTACTTAAAAAGTCTCAAGGGGTTATTAAGGAGCACTGAAGGATAACTCTACTTAAATAGTCTTATTCATCTATATTTAAGGGACTGTTTTAGTGCGAAATGCTTTCGGCTCATTTCCCATGCGTAATTGAATAGACAGTTGAATTAAAATAAAGAATTAAGGAAATACTGTTGAAAACTGTTCATGACTTTGAAACGTTTGCCAAAGCAAAGCTAATCGTATTCTTATAAGTAGCATATAATTATGTAATGGCGTCACATCTTGATTACTTTTCAAAAGATACACCGTGAGCGCTTACATTCAAAGTTAGGATAAGCCTGGCTTTCAATTACATTTTCATCTTTTGATAAAAACTGCAAGCTTTTTCCATTTATTTTTCGCGCGAAACTCTTCAGCAAACTTTTTCTCGAAAAACCTTACTTTGCACTACCAGTAAGTGGAATTAGGCTTTTCATCCAAATCCTGTTAATTATAATTTTTCCATACCTGTTCTATCTACAATTTACAGAAGAAATCTCTGTCGTAGGCATATTCACACTTTTTCATCTACTGGCACGGAGCAAGCAGTACATATTTCAACTCAAACAAAGCAGCAAGGATCCAGGGAGGATAAATCAATTTCTTGGCTTCGGCTGAAAGAAGAGAGACTTGTCTACCTGAACATAAAATACGTACATAAATTACTATGTATAGATTGCATCCAGCAAATTGTCAATCAAATTTTGACACTGATAGATATAGCTAATCGACTCCTTTAAAACTCGTAGTTTTGTCGCTCTAAGTGCTCCTAAACCGATGTCATCGCTCCTTTCATTTCGATAGTCTTTCATCACTATCGCATCTGAGCTGGCCCGAATATTACCTTTTTATCACAAGAGCACTATTACAAAAAGCCTTTAGGACCTCATTCAGGAATATGCACCTGGCAACCATGTCCTAAATAATTCAACACAGAAACTCGTGCAACTCTGTTTTGATAAGTCTAATTACGGGAAGCTATCAATTCAACTCTCGTCGGAATGAGTAATGCAGCAGTTCGAACTCAAAGAGATGAAGAACATCCATGTTCGTATTCACTGTTAAGAATATAATTGAAATGTAATAACAGCCTATTCAAATGTCATTTTTCATCGATCTTATTTGCATTCGGCATTTATGGTTATCACTCACAACAACAAAATTTCAAACTCTTCTGAGGAATCCTGCTTTGAAGGGACAGAGAAGTAACAGTTTGTGAAGTAAGAAAATTGTTGTTTTAGCTGTAAGTTGTTGTATAAATTTACAGCCTTCTAAGATTAACGAAAAATATATATGACCGCTTTCTTAACATCAATAATTATATTTCATGTAATGTCACCAACTACCAATTGTCAAAATTAAATTTTTCCGTTTGTTCTATTTGCTCTACTAAAATATCCTAGTTTCTTGATTTCCAAACATCAACCAACGTGTTGGCTTCTGTTCAACATTAACATATTGTTTATTAACAGTCATGGTGTGCATCAAAATTTGAGCTCCCTTTTTACTAATGTTCGAAGAAGAACATTAGTATTAAAATCACTTTGGCCAAAATTTCATATTTCTATATATATATATATATATATATATATATATATATATATATATATATATATATATATATATATATATATATATATAAATATATTATATATATATATATATATATATATATATATATATATATATATATATATATATATATATATATATATATATATATATATATATATCATCAAAAAATTTCAGTGAAAAAATCTCAGGAACGCGCCATCCGATTGAACTGAAATCTTTAGGACACATTGGTGTATATGCAGAATAGTGCCAGGTCTCAGAAAAAGTTAAAAATCTTTAACCCTTTGGCGCCGGCGGCCATTTTAGTGATATTTTTAATATACCTATTATTCCGTACACAAATAAGTTTTGCAAAAATAAAGTAGTTGAAATAAATTTTGAACGTGTTTTACATGTGAATCGGATAATGTTTTGGAATTTTTTAACCCCATGTGTGCGCTGGGTGCCTAAAAAGAGGACGGGAAAAATTGAAAATTTTTACATTGCGATAACTTTTGACAGAGCTATTAAATCATTACCAAACTTTCAGAACATATTGATATTATTTAGTTGTAGGTTTGTGAAGGTTTTAATGAGCGTGCTGACAAATCTGTAGCAAGGGCAGGTACTGAAAGTGAAAACCTCCAAATCATCGTTTCTCTTGAAAAAATTCCGTTTCTTCAAAAATCAGCCACTTATATGTAAATTTTGTGCTTTATTTACATAGACAAAAAATAAAATTTGATATGGTATAACGGGCACGCCTGGTAACCCTTGCCCAATTTACCTATATTTTTAGCATCAAAAACTTCTGTTCACGGAAACTCACGATCCGATAAACAGAATTAATTGAAATTTGCAGAATGTATTGGTCTTAAATAGGACCAGGTCTGATAGAAGTGATTTTGAAATGCGGGCGATTCTGTGCCAGTGGTGCCATCTTGAAAAATCACTAAAAAAGATAATTGCTTTTAGCCCTATAAATTCTGATTGAATCGTTCGATTTTGACGAAATTACCACAGTAGCTGGACCTTATTTTAAACCACGTTTGATAGAAATTTGGTTGAAAAATTCGGTTGGAGCTGCCAGCTATGATAATTTTGGTGTCTTAAATTTGAAAAAATAAAAATTTGGAAGTGAAAACATTCAAATTATCGAATATCCTAAAAATGTCCGTTTCTTACAATAAAACCAATCTGTATACAAATCTTATGCTTTATCTACACGTTCAAAGTAAAACTTTGGAAATTTCATGTCGGACAAGAACGGTAACCCTTTCCCAGTTAACCTATATTTTTAGCATCAAAAACTTCTGTTCACGCGAATTCACGAACCAATAATCAGATACCATTGAAATTTACAGAATGCATTGGACTTAAGTAGAACCAGGTCTGATAGAAGCGAATTTGAATTGTGGGCAACTCTGTGCCAGTGGTGCCATCTTGAAAAATTACAAAGAAAAAAAAACTGCTTTTTGCCCTATGAAATGTGAATTAGTAACCAGATTTTCATGAAATTGACACAGTAGCTGAACCTTACTCTAAACTCTGTTTGATAGAAATTTGGTTGAAAAATTCGATTGGTGCTGCCAGCTATGGTAATTTTTGTGTCTTTGGTTTTGAAAATTCGCTCAGGAAAATAAAACTTTTTGCCCTATAACTTCCAGTGCAGTCGTGAAATCAATACGAATTTCATACAATTAATGGAACCTACTATAAACATTATTCAGGCCAAATTTGGTTGAAAAGCCACGATAGGGTTGCCAGCTATTGTTGGTTTTGTGTTTGTTTGCAATATCTTTATTAAGCGGTTTTATCGTAGAATTTTCAATTGGTAATGATATTGTAGTGACAATAAACAGCAAATATTAAGCTTTCGATTGTTTGAAAAAAATCGCTGCAGGTAATCCTAAATTTCTTTATACTCCTATAACTTCGAATGTAATATAGCAACGTGAAGCAGATGTGATATATTCTTGGCTTTGATACTGGCGAAAGGTTGCCAGCACGAGTCGGTTGTGCTACTTTTGTATCAATAAATGCTTACAGTTAGTATTCATACCGGAAACATTTACAATGAAAATAAATAACCGATGTTTCAATTCCCAAAGTTCTACAAATTTTTCGGATCGCAGCCCCAAACACCAACTTCAGTTACAGTGCTGCAGGCACTGAGCATTTTCTTCATTGATGTTATATGAGATGCTGCTTTCAAAATTATGTGAAATAAGCAACTGATAACGAATATAATTAACCCGTGTTTTGCTCTCATAAACGTTGAAATTCATGCCAGTGGTAATATCTGAAACCTTCCACCATATGAGTTATAATGCATTCTTGAGACGAAAGTAAAACGTGGCATTTGAAACAGTTTGGCCGTAATAAGCAGCACATGTGGTGGAATATGCACTCAAAACCTGCACGATTCTTCTACTGTTCTTCGAACATTAGTGTTTCTAGCGGTTCAGGTGCGCTAGAGTTTTTTATAATATACATACATATTTCAAACATCAAACGAAATGACTACAGCGAAATAGCTTCTATGGGGAAAAATCATTGAAAGTAAGTTTTGAAGTGCGAAACAAATCATCAAAAGTGCTTAACTTTCAGACTACTTAATTCATATTTCCAAAGACTTAAAAAAATGTTGTGTGTAAAAAAAACGCAACGAAGTTTTTATTTGTGCCGATGAGTGTTGGATTCGGTTGTTAGTAATCTATCATCTTAGTCGAAGCTACAAAGGCTGCGTAGTTTTTTTAAGTCTTAAAATTAGATGATCGGATCTAAAAACCTTGCTGCGAAGATTATGAATGCTTCAACTAATAAACCAGTATCCATGCTTGAGGCTATTGAAAGTACTGCTTAAAGCAGCTCTAAACGCGAACTCTCTTCTATTTTGTGAGCACTGCGAGACAATATTAATCAATGCATGACGACAATGAGTAAAATAATGCAAGAACTACTACCAAACAAGCTGCTTCACTTTCTTATCAGCAGAAAATGAATTCATTCAAGATAAAAGGAATACGAACCGCAGAGTCCAACATAAAGCGGATACAGCCTGCATTACATCAACTCATGACATTCATGATTTTCTCAAAACGGTAACTAAAGGACCTAAGTGACAACGCTACCCACATTCGACGGACCCAGACAGGCTGCCTGTTGCTCGAACTTAAATCTGGCGGATCCGAGCATGAGGAATTCAAGGCGAAAATTGAGGCCTCTCTTGGAAAAAAAGCGAACGTACGAGTGAACTGCCAGCGAGAAGCAGTAGAATGCCGAGATCTAAACGAGATCACTACGATAGAGGAAATCTGCAGTGCTCTGAAGGACCAACTGGGGCTGTCGAACGTGGAGGAATCCAATATCGCGGGTTTTAGAAGATCTTTCAGAGTTGCCCAAACAGCCACTATACATCTTGCTGTTGACCGAGCACGTAAACCCTTAGCAGGCAAGTCCGAGTCGGGTGGGTAATTTGTAGATTATGGGAGCGGATTTCCATGAAAAGGTGTTTTATATGCTTCAAATTCAGACATATAGCGAACAACTGCAGAAACCCGCAGGATCGATCAAAACTGTGTGGAAGATGTGGAGAAGAATGCCACGTTGCCAAAAATCGCAATTAGGATCCGAATTGTCTATTCTACAGAGAAACCGAAGGTTGCGATAACAACCACGTAGCGGGTAGCAGCAGGTATCCAGTTTTCAAGAAGGCGTTAAACTCCAGATGAAAGTGAAGATCATAAAATTTAATCTCCATCATTGTCGAGCAGCGCAGGATTTGCTTTCACAGTAGGTTGGCAAGCTCAAGGCTGACGTTACCATAATTTGCAAGCAATATCGGAATGTTCATAGTCGCGTCTGGGAAGCGGATGCAAGCGGTAAAGCCGCAGTATGGTGTGTGGGATTCGGGCGTTTCGGGATGTAATGCAACAACCGAGGAATGGATATGTATCGGCTAAAATTGATGGCATCTTTGTATAAAGCTGTTACGCAGCAGCCAATTTGATATTGACAAAATATGAATGGGCGTTGGACAGCATAGTAGTGGAGGCAAAATGGCACAATCCGAAGCTCATAGGCAGCGACTTCAACGCCTAGGCTGAGGAGTGGGGAAGCAAGAAAACCAAGGCTAAGGGACGAGTTGTTTTATTGGAAGCTTTTTCGCACTTAAATATCGTCCTCGCGAACAATAGAAATGCAAACACCTTCAGTAGGCGAGAGCTGTGTTCCATCGTAGACCTCACTTTTGACGGCAGCGCTCTAATCAAGAACTTGCAGTAGTTTGTTAGCAAGCACTATACACATAGTGACTATTAGGCCATCATAAGCACAGTTAGCTCCATAAGTAGCAAGAGAAAAAAGAAAAAATATGTGTGGCTGGTCAACAAAAAGGCTAGATGAAGAAAAGTTCCGAGATATGCTAACCCCCGATGTGGAACTGGACGAAGGCCGCGTCAATCATCAGCGAAATACAGCAGGTGTGTGATGCTTCCATGCCACGGCGTTCTCTCTACAAAACCAGGAAGGCAAATTATTAGTGAAATGCAGAAATCCAGGAGCTTCGGAAAAAATGTCTTAAAGCTAAACGATGTAGCCAGCGCCGCAGGAATACTCTGCATTGCGAGGACTTCCAGAACCACTACAAATACGCCCGGATGCACTTGCAGCTTGCAATCGCTAAGAACAAGGAGGAGCACTTTAGAAAGCTGCCCAACTAACAATTTGTGCCCATTTGTTACTAAATGGACTTTTTTGACGCGAATACGTCGTGAATACTATGTCGAGTCGGAATTATTTCGTCATTTTTCCTTCAAAGTAAAATTCCTTGATAGGCAAAATTTTAGTAATGAAGTGGTAAAAATTACTTTCGACGCGTCTTTACAGGCATTGTGTCCATTAGGGATTAGTTCCTTCATTGCGACTTAATCAAAATCCCAGTAAGGCACATTATACGTCAAAGTTACCACACATATTTCCTTTCATATGCCTATGCCTATCAAGGAAACTCGCATGTAACGGTTACGTATTGGCGCCTATGTCCATGATGGTTTGGTTCTGACAATTCTTTAAACGTCAATGTGGAATCTCACAAAACGAGTTTAATAAAAAAGTCTCCACCGTTCGGGACCGCTAATTCCTTTTAAAAAATATTAAATAAACTATTCCAATCAACTAGAAATTCAGTTTTCTAATAAAACGTTTGATTTGCAAATTAGCAAAATGAACTGGCAAAAAGTTTTATAGATTTGTAATCACAAATTAACTATCTTCTGAGTATATCCTTACACATTAATGTCGATGGTTACCTCATCAATTATTACATTCGTAATTTATTGTAACGAAACGAAAGATTTGCTCAACCCTTTTGTTACGAGTTATCTTCAATATTAATACAGGCAGTGATTGGGAGTGAGTGGGAGTGACATTTCAGTGAAAATTAGGCGTTTTGTTTGCGATTCTACCATCAGCGCATATGTAAAAGGTATATTTACTTATACGTTTTTGTGAACATATATATCTTACTTGGTATTCTTATAAAGATTTTGTTTAGTTTAACTCATATTACGGATGCGGAAAATGCACAGTTATTGGCGGATACGAAAATTTAACCATGATTTTTTGAGGAAACAATTGTAAGAAGAGAGCAGATGCAGATTTTAGACGACGAGCTGAAGAAGATCATCACAAACAATCAACACGCTTTGAGAGGCTTTCGGCTGGCATGATCAAAGATTTCGTTGTAGCCGACTCCACATTTATGTATTTCGACATTCTATATTATTTACTGTATTTACACATTACAACCTCTTATAATTTGGACCCCCGAAAAATATACATTTGATTCTAAATGGTAGGGGTCTTTTAGTTGAATGTAATTGTAGTATGCTTTTTGAGATACACCGCACTGTAAGAATACTTGATTTTATAAAATTCTGGAAGTATGCCAACTTTCGAACATTTTGAAAGCATATCGGTTTTATTATTCTTAAAGAATGTTTACCGAAAAGAATTTACAAGAATTTTCTTATTCTATCTTGTGTGGTTAGGATTTGTCAGAGTATTGCGTACTTTTCTTTTCTTAGTATAGCTAAAAGATTGATTGAAGACTTTTTTATTATACTGTATAAAGAAATTCATTTTTGGTCAGCATACAATAATAACTAATGTCTACAACCTTTGCCATCTAAGCGATCATGTCATTCGTTTTAGTCCTCTGCCAAACTTTTCTTCCTATAAAGCTGAGAACTATGTTGGTTTTTCGAAAACGTTTTTAGGCACATTATGGGCACATCTCGATTCTATGCTACTTTGATGGCACTACCAAGTAACAATATTCCCAAACTAATACTTCAACAAAATCAACAGTGAGTGAACTATACTTTCGTACGTCTGAGGTACGTGCATTTAAAAGCCTGAGTTTCTGCATTCAGAATTCATACTACAGTAGTGTGTTAAATACCAAGTAAAAGTGCAAAAAAAAAACGAATAGTAAAATACAAAATCCAGCGATGCTTAAACATTTTTTTTTAAGATTTCGCTTTTATCCTTTGTATAGCATATTGACATTTTTCGGTCTTTTGAAGATAATATCCAACTCCTGCCAACTAGTATGTTGTACGATATATTTATACTTAAATTATTGTTAAAGAATAGCTTTCAATTAAATTTCATTATAATTGTCGCATTATTTTATACCTCTATCGATAGCTGGTCACGACTGTAGTATTAAAATAAAAACAATACTGTTCCACTTGTTGCAGTTTCCAATGGTACTTTTTTAACCAGCTCTCGACTGAGGTGCAAAAAGCGCACCTAGCATTGGCCAAATTTATGTTAAACCAACTGTTTCACCTTGGGTTTCGAGCGCATGTCAGATTAGAAACTAGGTAGTAACGACGACTTCTAAAAACTACTATGAAATCTAATCTAATCATCTGCAAGAAGACGGCGCTACGTGCCACACCCAAAATTCGGGAATCGCATTATAGTGAGAATTGGACCAGTCCATTGGCCACCGAGATTGTGCGGTTTCGGTAATTTGATAGCTTCTTGTGGTTATGTGTGAAGTCGTTGGTCTACGCTGACATACCAACGACGATAGAAGCTTTAAAAAGCAACATAGGTTGGACCATTGATGCTTTATGGCCCTAAAAAACTGGACTTCTATAATTAATTTTTTAAGAGATAGTCACGGTGGTAATTTGCACGTGATCATCTCGAAAAATGTAAAGAACCAAATTTCGCTATAAATGAATTTAGGAGATCATTCTGCTACTTTTTGCTTTGCTCAAGTTCATCATTGGAACCATTTAAGCTGCAACTCTTGTTTATTAACCCAACAAGCTGTCAAAAAATTCAAACCCATCGTCAATTTCAACGGTTGAAAAAACTGCCATAATTCTCATTCATTTTTACATAACAGGTAATCTACAATAAATTTTCCTTTAAACTATATTCTACAATATTGGAATACTGCCTTTCTTGTAACAAAGTTTGTAAATATTCAATTCTTTTCACTACTCTTACATAAATAATATTCAATTTATTACTCTTCTCCCTCATAGCTACCATTACTTTTTATTCGCATTTATTTCTGATCCTGCTCTCCGTCTCTATTTCATTGAATCGTCATTCACGCTCGCTTTTTAGCATTTCTTTTTCTTTTTTCACTAGGCTATGTACCTTCTATTTCTTGTATAGTGCGAATGACAGATTCTCCTCTAACATTTCGCATGAATTGTCATTCTCAAATACTGAGCATACACTCGGACCTGATACGCCACAAATTTTAAAGACATATACTCCCTGTGTGTATTCGATATTCTCAAGGCTCTTTTTTGATTCATGTCGCGACATCTTTTCCTGAACAGCATTTGCACACTTTCATGTCTCGCTCATATTCCCTTCGGTATACAAAACAATAGCGAATATACCCCAAAGAAGAGGGAATCAAACACCACGCTTCTATCTCCGTGGGCATTTAATGTTATGACTCTTGAATCCTGAAAAAAAAACGAAGAAGATGCGAAAAGTCGTGAATGAACCTCCATATGCTCTTTCTTTATCTGGTTATTCCACCTCAAATCCAATCGTTCCCCATGCGTTCAGGCACGTATTGCAAATGTCAACTCTCGCTCACATCACCCGCATATTCAACTGTTTTCAGTCCCCACGTGCTGAAACGGCTTCCCTATACCATTTTCGATTCCTGTAAAAAACGGTCCCAAGCTCTTCAAGTTCAGATATGATAAATTGATTTTGTGTTTGTTTTCAACGTTGGAACATGAAAAAGATAATCTTTCGAGCGATTCAAGAGAGTGCGTTGGCGATGAAACGGGAGGAACGGCTGTAAAGAAGGACGATGTGAAGTACTAGTGAGAGGTCATGTATTGTTCCGTTGGTTTGAGCTGAAGAGCTCTGTTAGAATTTAAACTGTTTAGTATGGAACCACAATTTATAGGTTAGTTGAGATAATAAGGAATGCCGAGCTATGAAGCTCAAGTTCAATCGCTCGTAGTCCTGGAAACGGGAAAAGATGAGCTAAAAAACGCTTGATGCAAACTTTCTTAAATGTGAGTACCATCTTTTTGTGGCCGTTTGAATTTTTTGAGGAGCCTACCTTTAGTCAAGTGGTAGCTTTAAGTATGCTTTGCTCAAAAATATGACTTCTGATCACACATTCGCTTGGCAATTCAACTCAGACTCATCGGTAAAATCATGCCTTGATGAACTTGAATTTTCACAACCCTGAACAATTTTTTACTAATGTTCGAAGAACATTAGTATTAAAATCGATTCGGCCAAAAATTCATATTTCTATATATATATATATATATATATATATATATATATATATATATATATATATATATATATATATATATATATATATATATATATATATATATATATATATATATATATATATATATATATATATATATATATATCATCAAAAAATTTCAGTGAGATAATCTTGGGAACGCGCCATCCGATTGAGCTGAAACTTTCAGGATACATTGGTGTATATGCAGAATAGGTCCAGGTCTCTTTAAATGTCAGTTATTGTTAACCTTTTGGCGCCGGCGGCCATTTAAGTGATATTTTTAATACACCTATTATTTCATGCACAAATAATTTTCGCAAAAATAAAGTTAACGAAATAAATTTCGAACGTGTTTTACATATGAATCGGATAATGCTTTGGAATTTTTAACCCTATGTGTGCGCTGGGTGCCTAAAATGAGGACGGGAAAATTTGAAAATTTTTAAATTTCGATAACTTTTGACAGAGCTGTTCAATCATTACGAAATTTTCAGGACATATTGATATTATTTAGTTGTAGATTTGTGTAGCTTTTAATGAGCGTGATGACAACCCTGAAGCTAGGGCAGGCACTGAAAGTGAAAACCTCCAAATCATCGTCTCTCTTGAAAAAATGCCGTTTCTTCAAAAAAAAGCCACTCATATGTAAATCTTGTGCTTTGTTATTACCTATATTTTAAGCATCAAAAACTTCTGTTCACGGAAACTCACGATCCGATGAGCAGAATTAATTGAAATTTGCAGAATGTATTGGTCTTAAATAGGACCAAGTCTGATAGAAGTGATTTTGAAATGCGGGCGATTCTGTGCCAGTGGTGCCATCTTGAAAAACCACTAAAAAAGATAACTGTTTTTAGCCCTATAAATTCTGATTGAATCGTTCGATTTTGACGAAACTCACACAACTGCTAGACCTTATCTTAAACCACGTTTGGTAGAAATTTGGTCGAAAAATTCGGTTGGAGTTGCCAGCTATGATAATTTTGGTGTCTTCATTTTGAAAAAAAAAATTTGGAAGTGAAAACATTCAAACCATCGAATATTCAAAAAAATGTCCGTTTCTTACAATAAAACCAATCTGTGTATAAATCTTATGTTTTATCTACACGTTCAAAATAAAACTTTGGAAATTTCATGTCGGACAAGAACGGCAACCCTCTCCCAGTTAACCTATATTTTTAGCATCAAAAACTTCTGTTCACGGAAACTCACGAACCAATAATCAGATACAGCTAAAATTTACAGAATGCATTGGACTTAAGTAAGACCAGATTTGATAGAAGCGATTTTGAATTGTGGGCAAGTCTGTGCCAGTGGTGCCATCTTGAAAAATGACAAAGAAAAAAAACTGCTTTTTGCCCTATGAAATGTGAATAAATTACCAGATTTTCATGAAATTGGCACAGTAGCTAAACCTAACTCTAATTTCTGTTTGGTGGAAATTTGGTTGTAAAATTTGATTGGTGCTACCAGCTATGGTAATTTTTCTGTCTTTGGTTTTGAAAATTCGCTCAGGAAAATAAAACTTTTTGCACTATAACTTCCAGTGCAGTCATGAAATCAATACGAATTTCATACAATTAATGAAACCTGTCATAAACATTATTCAGGCCAAATTTGGTTGAAAAACCACGATAGGGTTGCCAGCTATTGTTGGTTTTGTGTTTAATTGCAATATCTTTATTAAGCAGTTTTATCGTAGAATTTTCAAATGGTAATGATATTGTAGTGACAATAAACAGCAAATATTAAGCTTTCGATCATTTGAAAAAACTCGCTGCAGGTAACCCTACATTTCTTTATACTCCTATAACTTCGAATGTAATATAACAACGTGAAGCAGATTTGATATATTCTTGGCTTTGATGCTGGCGAAAGGCTGCCAGCACGAGTCGGTTGTGCTACTTTTATATCAATAAATCCTTACAGTTAGTATACATACCGGAAACATTTACAATGAAAATAAATAACCGATGTTACAATTCGCAAAGTTCTGCAAATTTTTCGGATCGTAGCCCCAAACGCCAACTTCAGTTACAGTGCTGCATGCACTGAGCATTTTCTTCATTGATGTTATATGAGATGCTGCTTTCAAAATTATGTGAAATAAGCAACTGATAACGAATATAATTAACCCGTGTTTTGCTCTCATAAACGTTGAAATTCATGCCAGTGGTAATATCTGAAACCTTCCACCATATGAGTTATAATGCATTCTTGAGACGAAAGTAAAACGTGGCATTTGAAACAGTTTGGCCGTTATAAGCAGCACATGTGGTGGAATATGCACTCAAAACCTGCACGATTCTTCTACTGTTCTTCGAACATTAGTGTTTCTAGCGGTTCAGGTGCGCTAGAGTTTTTTTTAGAATGTTTTTGCTTTTAGCTTTAATTCAACAAGTCAGACTGATAGCTTTGTACCTGATGAGAAAGGGAGATTCTTGTCTGAGGCAGATACTTAGATAACTTTACCATTTAGGCTGCAAGATTTCATCTCGAACTAACAAGGCCTTAAAACACTAATGTTTTCTGCCCATCTAAACACAACTAACATTTACTGCTCCTTTAAGACTCAAAAAAATCGAACTCCTTATTCACAAATCAAAAACCTATTTATAAAAGACGCTTCCTTATTTTCAGAAATCGAGTCATCGGAAAAAAAGATGTGAATGATGAGTGAAAAAATGTTATAAGCATTTTTCAACACAAAAACAACATGACATGGCCCTGGCACCATCATGCAGACTTCTTTCCTCAACCCAGTACCACCAACATCGGAATCGTTGTTGTTGTTTTCTGTACCATTGCAGCCCCAAAACAATAAGGAAAAGAATTCACCGGCGGATATTCCACACCATATCAACGGTAAGTTTTGACATTTACTTCAATATTATGACGAATTGTTCGTCATCGTTGTCGCTGACGTTGTCAGCCAATGAATTGGTAAACATATCAGTGATTTAGCTAATAAAGCTTCTCAGATTATGTGTAGGCATGTGAAGAAGATGGATTTTTCTCAAGACATTTACAACGTTGAGCTTGAAGCAAATATAGCCCGCAGGTGAATAGGATTTTAAATAACGGGAGGGCAATTAATAGTAAGCCGATTTACTGTGAATAATTTTCCAGGAAAAGAAGAGAATACTGGTATTTCGCATGAATATAGGGAAAACGATTTAGAGAAATAAATAAATATAGTCTGATTATTATTATTTTTGCCTTGGTTTTAACAAGAAGAGACTATACAAAAGTCGAATGATATAAACTCTGTAATGGAATATTATTTAACCGAAATCTCCTAAATTACAGTTATTTTGGTTTTTTTGGTAGTATTTCTACTCTAACCAGCTTCTGCAAATCTTTGCTGTCAGGCTTAATATTGTAATTCGAAGCCTTTATGGGCCTCACTCCTGAAGTGAAGGAGGGCCTTGTGTGTCAATGTTTCACCCAAATCGAGGTATTTTATAACACAGGCAAAGATATTAACAACGTCAAGGCCATCTGTCATCTAGTCTTCCAAATGGAATCAAAGAGAGAGCACGCTTGCCCATGGCGTGGTGCCAAAATCATCATCTATTCGAACATAAAAAGTGGAGGCAGACACCCTTTTGACCATGGGGACTTCTCGCAAAAACCAGCAAACTTGCCCAAACAGCGAATGAAAACTCCAATATTACAACAAATCCTACTACTGCCAAGTAAACTCTGGAACCAACCTCAAGTTTGCAGAAGAATCGAAATGGTAAATTTTAATTTCACTATAATAGTCCTTACCACGTGAGAATGAGAAGATAAGTAAGCAAATAAGTTGCATGTGGTTGGAAAAGATAAGCAAGGCATATTTAATAACTGTATCAACATTTCGGCCTGGAGTGTCAAGGAACTGTTTATAGAAATAATTTCCTAAATAGAAACTTCCATGTAGTTGTGCTTCAAACTGAATTCATTTTCAATTTTTATACTATATGTGCTGAAGCAACCTAAAAAGAAATAGATTAGTCGGGGTTTCCAATGTTGTTTACTCACCTGATTGTTCGATGACAGCGGACTGACTGTCAGCTGGACATCGCCCAACCATTCCAGTGAAATCGGCAAAATTCCAGTCAGCTGATGTATTGAAAGTTAATGGTGTATTCCATTTTGAAAATTTGACCAAGTTAAGAGTAGTTTAGTAAACAGTTAAAAAAGTATCGAAATTTTCATTGCTATTTAAGGAATTGACCAGTTAGTTGAAGACTTCTAATTTGTTAAAAAAATTTTGGTTTGAGTCACTACCTTTCGCATTTAGTTTGATATGTTCGTATCTTTTTTCGATTTTTGTTCGCATTATACTTTCGCATTTTTTCGTACATTTGAATTGTTTTACACAAGCGAAATTAAGAATAAACGTTTAAATAATTTTCCTCGCGTTTTTCTTTCTTGAAATTTAGAGTGAAAGACAATATGTATATTTTACTAATGTTCCAAGAACATTAGTATTAAAATCGATTTGGCCAAAAATTCATATTTCCATATATATATATATATATATATATATATATATATATATATATATATATATATATATATATATATATATATATATATATATATATATATATATATATATATATATATTTATATATATATATGTATATATATATATATATATATATATATATATATGTATATATATATATATATATATATATATATATATACATGTATATATATATGTATATATATATATAATTCTATATATATATAAATAGATATATATATATATATATATACAGTGGCTCACAGCTTATTTGATACAGTGCTTCTTTAAAAACTTAAGTTGCAATAACTCAAAAAATAAAAACAATATCAAAAAAATTTGAACACCATTTTGAAGGCAATTGTTTGTTGTTTATTAAACAAGTTTATATTTGTTACAAAGTTGCTGTTTTACATCTTAAAAAACAAAAAAACTAAAAGTAATAACAAATTTCATGTCACACCTTATTTGATACAGTTTGATTAAACATTAAAATTGTTGTGAATTATGAGGTTTCCAGTTGATTTCAATACTTTGTATGATAGCCCTTAGACTTAAGCAGAGCCTGGAGCCTATTCGGCATTGAATCAACGAGTTTTTTTGTGATGTCAGGAGTAATTTTTTGCCATACCTCTAGCAGTGCTTTCATCAGGTCTTGTTTATTAGAAATCTTGTGTTTTCTAATGTTGTTATCCAACAAAGTCCACAGATTCTCAATGACGTTCATATCTAATGACTGTGCCGGCGGAGACATCAAATGAGGGCACTCCCAAATTGGCCAGGACTGCACAATTCCCGACTTGTGGTTTGGATCGTTGTCTTGGTACAACCGAAATTGGTCGCAAACACCCAGTTTTTTTGCACTTTGCAGCAAATTGTTTTTGGGTACATCAAGGTACTTTGTTTGGTTCATTGTTTCCTCAATAAACTTTAAATTTCCGACTCCGGCTGCGGACATGCAGGCCCAAACTATTACATTACCACCACCATGCTTCACAGTAGCTTTGAGGTTCTCCTTGTTTAGCTCAGTGTTTGCCTTGCGCCAGACATATGACATTCCGTTGGAGCCAAAACTGTTAAACTTGGACTCGTCCGCAAAAATAACCGTATTCCAGAACGCGGATGGCTTTCCCACATGCTCTTTGGCAAAGGCAAATCGGCTTATTGTATTTTTTTTGGAAATGAAAGGCTTCTTACGAGCTACTCGGACCCTGAAATCATGGTCGCGAAGCACTCGTCGGACGGATTCAGCACTACATGACTTCCTTAATTCACGGTGAACCTCAGTAACCAATTTTGGAGCGGAAATCTTTGTGTTTGCTTTCACTTTCCTTACAATGTATCGTTCGTCGGATACGGTGAAAATATTGTTTGGCGCATTTCTCCTCTTATTTTCTACCCAATTTTCGTGTAGGAAGCGCTCAATTATGTGTTGCACTGTAGAGACACTCAAACTCACACTTTCAGCAATTTTTCGAACACTTTGTCCTTTTTTAAAGTGGTTTAATACCAACTCGCGCTGTTCAATTGTGATGCCATGACCCATTTTACAATTTTGGCTCATTTTGGCACTTCAGCTTAAAAGATCTTGCTAAAAATTAGCTAAGCCAATGTCTAACACAATCAAAAATTCAAGAAACAAAAACAAGACAGATTAACGGTGCGACAAATAGAAGTTTATTCGCATTGAAGTGTCTGTATCAAATAAGCTGTGAGCTGCAATTTTTCTGCACCAGTGGTATTTCTCTTTTACCGGACGCCGAAGAATATTGCTGGAACCTTTTTTGTTTGCATTGTATTCGCTGAACATGCATCTAGTCAAATACGTTTAAATTTTTTGGATAGGGTTCTTAATTTCAAAGTTACAGTGATTTGCATTTTTAAATAGTCACTGTATCAAATAAGCTGTGAGCCACTGTATATATATATATATATATATATATATATATGTATATATATATATATATATATATATATATATATATATATATATATATGCATATATATGCATATATATATATATATATATATATATATATATATATATATATATATATATATATATATATATATATATATATATATATATATATATATATATATATAGATATATATATATATAGATATATATACATATAAATAAATATATATATATATATACAAATCTATATATTCCCCAAATTTTCCTTCTGTTAACACGACCCAATAATCAGATAAAGTTGCAAATTACAGAATGTATTGGTCTTAAGTAGGACCAGATCTGGTAGAAGCAATTTCGAAATTTGGGCAATTCTGTGTCAGTGGTGCCATCTTGAAAAAAATACTAAGAAATATAACTGCTTTTGGCCCTATAAATTCTGATTCAGTCACCAGATTTTTCACACAGTAGCTGAATATTAATTTGAGCCACATTTGATAGTTGAAAAATTCGGTTGGAGCGGCCAGCTATGGTAATTTTAGTGTTTTAAATTTTGAAAATTCGCACAGGAGAATCAATTTCTTTACCCTATAGCTTCAAGTGCAGTCAGGGAATCATAACGAAATTCATATGACAAACTCAGCAGAAAACTAGTTGGAAAAAAATCATAGGGTTGCCAACTATGGTTGCTTTTAAATTTTTTTTGCATATCTTTAATAAGCGATTTTATCATAACATTTTCAAACCATAGTGATCTTGTAGTGAAAATAAACAACAAATATTTCGATCTAGAAAATTTGAAAACTTTTACGGGTCGCTACCCTGAGTTTTTTTATACCTATAACTTCCAATGCAGTCATCGAATCAATACGAAATTCGCAGAGTATGCTGACTTCAACGTGTGGTAAATGTGACGTATTTTTGGTTCCGGTGCTAGCAACGGGTTGACAGCACGAGACATTTTTGCTATTTTCGTACCAATAAATGCTTACATAAACATTTGTAATTTAAATAAGGAAACAATGATTGCGTATACAGCAGACGTTTAGTCCGCGGACTAACCACCAAATTTCACCCAAATTATTTAGTCCACCTGCTGTAAACACTCAGTACCCGACCCAAGTGATAGATCAGTACACGATTTCAAGTGACTTGACCTTAAATAGGTCATGGACTATATGGCTGTAAACACACCCGACCTAAGCCTTGATTTTCGCGCGACTATTAACAATACATGAACGCCGACTTTAACTCAAAATCATTTCAATAATCACGTTTGAGAGACATATGAAAAGATAATTACAGTTTATGAACTAAAATTGAACTAAATGACACCTGTCACGTACAAACGAGGACTAAATTTTACCTGACCAAATTTTAGGTCAGATCTATTTAAACAACTAAGGATTAAATTCACTTAGTCCGCCCTATAAGTCAGGTCACATTTGGTCCAACCGCTGTAAACCCTACCATTTTTTGGAAGTCAATTTAATCGGCTTAGGGTCTATTCTTACTTAGGGTGTCTTTAGGTAGCTAGTGGTAGAATACACACTCAAAATCTGCACAAATCCTCTACTGTTCTTCGAACATTAGTGTTTCTAGCGATTTTGATGCGCTAGTTTTTTTTATTTATGATACAGGTTTATTTATTTGATACTTGAAAAAATAAACTTCAGAAAATAGATTGATCCTTGCCATTATATGTGAAACACAATATCATTGAAATGTCCTCCACGGTTCTTATAGAACTCTATCCTAAATATAAATATCTTGGAAATATCTTGGCGATGACTTGACGAATATTGGCTTTCAGTTCGTTTAGAGTTTGGAGATTGTTTGCATAAATACGATCTTTCGCGGACCCCCACAAAAAGAAATCCAGAGGCGTTTAATCGCAGGATCCTGGAGACCAGTTTATATCAGTTAATCGTTTAATCACGCGTTCTGGAAAATTTTCTTGCAAAAGAGCTCGGTTTGTCTGTGTTACGTGATTTGTTGTCCCATTCTGCTGAAACCACATATCGGCAAGATCATAATCATCGATTTCCGTCCAAAAATAATCGGTTAACATGCGATCATAGCACTCAGAATTGATGGCGACGGCTCGTTCTTGATCGTTCTCAAATCAATAAGGCCCAATTACGCCACCAGACCATAATGCGTACCACACAGTGACTTTTGCTGGATGTAATAGCCTCTCTTCGATATTTTGTGGATTTTGTGTTCTTTACAGATCTGCTTATTAACGGATCCACAAAACGAGAGATGGGCCTCATCATTGAAGCAATGTTTTTTCGAAAAATCAGCATCAACAGCTTGTTGTTCCAACACCCAATTCACGTATCATCAGCGTTTTTCATGGTCATTCTTGTACAAGCTGGACTTTATACAGATAGAGATGCAAATCCAGATGGAGAATGCGCCATAATGAACCATAAGGTAGACCCAAATGTTGAGCTCAACAAGGAATCGACAAATTTGGATCTTGCTCCACACTTTCGGAAACAGTAACGATATTTTAAGTGGTGCGGATGCTTCGACGATGTAACAGCTATACAAGAGGCGTGTTTTTTTGCTCCGATACAGAACAGAATAGAACTATGCCGCAAAAACAACAATCTAGCACAAAACAGCAGTGCATTCGCTAAGACTGACATAGGTTGCTATATTCGCTGTGGTACCACAAAACAGCTGAAAATAGAGGGAGAAAATAACGAGTATACACTACCACAATCGATCGAAAATAGAAAAAAAAACTTACAAAAAATTACCTTTTTCACTTTCTACATGTTATGAGGGCTTTTTCTAATTTCCTAACTACCAAAAAATTCAACATAACCTTGAAAAAACCAAAGCCATCTCACAGCGAAACAGACAACTTCTCAAGAGCTTTTCTTTTTTCTCTAAGCACATTCTGTAGTTCAGCACGTGAACTACAAATGAGGAATAGAATTTCTGTACTAGTGAATTCACTCGTAAAGGAGTGTTGTTGTTTCCAATGCATAAACTCTATTCTCTACTGGATAGAGGTGCAAAAAAACACGCCTTATGTCAGTAACAAATCCAGTTTGTTGAAATTAATTCACAGTATTCAATATTGTTTGCTGTAAAGGACGATTACGACGACCATAATCTCTCCGTGGAGCGCGAAATGTGGACATGGCAGAATCATCGGTTTTCTACAAAAATTGAATAGTATTAACGCGAGTTATGTTTCTTCTCCGACTTTAAACTAAAAAAAATAATTTTGACTCCACTTGATTGAGAATAGAAACACTAGTTTTCTTGAATCAGACTTTATTCCTTCAATTCTTGACAAAAATTAAAATGCTTAGCCAGGTGAAGGGCTTTATATACGATATGATCATGGGATCTTACCAAATCTTTTCTCATGGTCTGACTGCTGACCGATGCACACATCTTGCATCTTGTGTGGGAGCTAATTGTTATTGCTTCTCGCGAATTTTAATTAAAAGATTTTTGGTGACAGGAAGTGGATGCAATAAACATTACTTTGATTGTTGAGATAAGGAATTGAATTTGGTAGTGATATGTTCGTGTGAGGGATTATGCGAGTGTGTAATTCCACCTTCCTTAAGACTTATAGTATGTTGTCCTCATCACAATTTGTATCATTAATTTTTCTAATATTAATTTTAATTTTTGTATTTCGTTTTTGACAGCATAGGTGCAAAATGAATGATAGAGTAAGTATAATTATTATGCTTGTAAAAATAGAACTTTTTGCAATAATATTATTGTCATGTTGAAATCTTACTTCTTCAATTTTTTGTGAAATTTTCCACATTATCAATTTGTAATTGTTCGAGGTATATTTCTAATTTATGATTTGAGATGTTTTGCATTGGTTCTAGCATTAATATTTGTTGAAATTCTTTTACTGCATTTGTATATTTCTTGTTTAGAGTTTCAATTTCAAAATTAATCAATCTTAATATATATGTTCCATCTAGATTGTACAATTTTTCGTTACAGTTCTGTTTTAATGTGCTTTTAATATTCGTTTTTAATACTAGCCTTATTTCTATTTCTTTTATTTTAGTACTATTATCTATTTTCATGATGATACATTTTATGTTCTTACATGTTCTTACTTATGTTCTTATTTCAATTCGTAATATTCGTTATTGTACAAGACTACTTCCTTAATATTAACATTTAATGTTTCGGAGTTTTCATTTGGTGTTTGTTTTACATGGTATAATAGCATTGGTTTCGTAAGTATAGGTATACTGACAACAAATATTATGGTTCCATTTTTTGTCAAAACATTTATAGTTATATCTCTCAATTCATCAAATGAAAGTTTGTCCGAATTAATTTCTCTATGTGTCAATATTGATCTTGACATTATTCCAGTTTTAGCTGAGTTTACGTTAGCTATTATTTTCTCAAGCTCTTCCTCAATTATATCCAGATTGTGGCTAAGTTGAATTGTTATTCATGTATTCAGTCACGTTATTTATTTCTTATACAATTTATTTGTATGATTAATGTTTTATTTAGATTGTTTTGAAATTAATTTCAATCTGATTATTTGTATCTATGATTTTTAAATGTTGCATACTTTTTTCGTAATCTTCATTGTCCATAATTCCAAAGAGCCATTTGTATATTGTACCAATTGGATTTACTAATCCCTCTCTTTATTCGATTTTTCTGTTCGCGTTTTCCTTACGATTTTGTTTTCGAACTTGATTACATATTTCAATGTATCCTAATTTTTTCCCGAGTGCTGAGTTACAAGTTTCCGTTAAACGATGTGTGGAATACGTAATGTATACGTAAAATTTGTATCTTCTCTTTTGTCTAAATTGATTTCTGTTTGATCAAAGTGTAAAAGTTTTAATTCTTCTCTTATAGTTTTAATAATATGAATTGTGTGAGGATTAAGATCGATTTTACTGAATATTTCTGAGATTGCAATTTTATATTGTTTCAGATCAGTTTTATTATAAATTCCCTTATAATGTTTCATTAGTTTTACTGGATCCTTTTTTATAAGAATTATACCTGAGCTTTAATAAATTTGTTCAATTGACTTTTCTTTACTAATAAGAGGTATAACCATGGTTGCGAACAATAATAATGTTGCTATTAATTTGCCGAATTTCGCCATTGGAGTGATTTGGGTCGGCTGCAATAGCTTAAATGATTGTTAACTAATATATTCTATGTGAATAACTTGACTTGTACTATTTACATTATCATTTTATTTCTTAAATAAGCAATATCCCGTTGAGAGAGTTTTATGGGTTCGTTTTTAGATATAAGCTCTGCAATTATGCAACTAAAAACTCCACAGTCATCTCTATTCCTTTGACGTGGTGTTTCTTCTACATTAGGCGCGTTTTTTTGCTCCTCTATCCAGCGGAGAGTAGAATGAGAGTAGAGTAGACGCATTGAAAACAACAACAACACTCCTACACCAGTGAATTCACTGGTGTAGGAGTGTTGTTGTTTTCAATGCGTCTACTCTACTCTCATTCTACTCTCCGCTGGATAGAGGAGCAAAAAAACGCGCCTATTGTGTGTGTGTTTCTTCTACATTCTTCTACATAATAGTGACGTGTCGAAGGGTTCGTCTAATCTATTTAAAGATTCATTCTTTAGGTACTGTTCCGAGGTATTAAATAGAGCTGTATTTGTTGCTCCTAGCAAGTCGAAGTACCTGATTGCTTTTTTGTTAAAATTTATTTCAGCTAAACACCAATGGTTTTGGTTTCTGTGAACGGGCATTAGTAATATGTCGTATGAGAATATATTAATATTTTCAGTCCACCTTTTAATCGAGTTAAATCCTGATTGTAGTAATCATATACTTTAGGTAGGTTTGGATGTTCTTCTCTTCGATCAATAATAAGATTTAGGTAGACATTAATTATTTGATCATTTAACCAAGTATTATCAGAAAGTGTTTTTATGTCTTCTTTTCTTATACTTAGATCGAATTTCGATATGAGGATTTCGTTTAGAGGACCTTGACTGGTGGCTTCTTTAATAATGGATTCTTGTTCACTAGTAAAAGCTAATTTAGTTGTGATTGGTTCCTCAACGGTTTGTTTCTCGTAATATTTTTTGAATTTTGTTGTTCGTGTTGGATGTATTTTCCTGCCAAGTCTATTGTTTTTTTCTGATATAATATCTTTTTTCTCGGCTTTGGTTACATCTATCATACGATATTTTGGTTGTTTTTTGTGTCGCTCATTAGCGTATTTTTTTTATAAAAATTTCATTGTATGTTATATCCGGTAGTCTTTCACGATTCTTATTATGATAGTTCAGCCATTTCATTTTCTTCTTTTGCAATATGTTGTGGATTCCTGTTTTATCGCGTGATACTTAAAGTATTTCTATTGGTTTGCATCTAATACTTGAGTAAATTTAATTGTTATGGTATTCTGTTGCTTTTCGTGTTTTTCCTGTTATACTCATTTTAGGTTCCGTTAACGTTAAAATTCTAATATGTTCTACTAATGTCTTGTAGCATCAATTCATATCTGAACTCCCTGTGTGCGATTTAGGGGATGAAAAGTGTATTTCTATATTCTCTTTGGGAAGATAATCCCTGACGTTTACTGTCTTAAATTTGTTATCGGCAATTATTTTTTTTAGGTTTCCCTAGGATGACATATCTCACACGAATAAGGTCTATAAACGCTTCTGCATTCTTGTCTAGCGTTTCTTTGGTGTATAAGTGCTTAGACAATCTGTCGATCGCAGTAAAGTATAATCGTTTGCCAATTAAGAATAAGTCTATATGAACTATTTCATTGATGTTTTCAGGAGTGTCAGTTAAATGAAATTCGGGTTTGGCAGGGTTTCGCTCATATTTTTCTAGATTGCAAGTTTCGCAGTTATTTATAAATTTTGTTGTCTTATTAAGCCTTGATAATAATATTGAATTTTCATTTGTTCGTAATTTTCTAAAATTCAACGATGATTTCCCTTTTCATGCACGCTTCTTATTTTCTTGTAACATTGTTCTACATGAGATGCATCTGTTGTAAGGACGAAATTCTGCTTAAAATCGGGATATCACAATATCGGATGGTCTGTGATAAGAATTTTAAGTTTTTCAAACGCTGCTATATACTTGGGATCGTCTGTATTGATTTTATTGCTTTTCTTTAGCGAATCTGTTAAGGGTGATGCGATTTTTCCATAGTGACTAATGAGCCTGCGGTAGTAATTAGTTATTCCCAGGAAACATCTTAACTTTTTTGGAGCATCAGGTATTTTGAGATTTCCAATTGCTTTGATTTTTTCGGGATTTGGTTTTATTCCGTCAGGTGTAAGAACATGTCCCAAATATTCTCTTTCTTTTGAAAAGAACCTACACTTATTGATCTTTGTTTTGAGCTTAGATTCTCTTAAAGCTTCCATAATTTTTGTTGTATTAACTTCCATTTCCTGAAGAGAGGTTGGAAAGATAAGAATGTAGTCGAGATAGACTACACAGATTTTATTTAATAATTGGTGTAGTAATTCATTTATCATTCTTTGGTAAGTAGCAGGGGCATTTTTCAATTCAAAGGGCATCCAAATAAGCTCGTATTGTCCCTGAGGAGTTGAGAATGCGGTTTTATGTCGGTCATTTTAGTTGACCTCTATTTGATGGAATCTCTTTGCCGAATCCAAAGTGGTAAAGCACTGTGCTTTGCCTCACTTATCAAAGATTGATTCTACATTCGGAATCGGAAATTTATCTTCGATTGTGTCCGCTTTTAATTTGCGGTAATCTATGATAATCCTCCATTTAGGTTTACCAGAATTGTCTCATTTTTTGGTACAATCTATATGGGGGCCTTACATAGAGAAGTGGAAGGACGAATAATGCCTTGTTTCAACATGTCCTTCATTTGAATAGTTACTTCTTGGTCATGCACTTAAGGAAATCGAAATAGTTTAGAGTATAATGGTTTGCTAGATTTGGTAATAATATTATGTTTGATTTTGGTGGTGCAAGTAAGGTTGTCACCCTCCTTATAGAATAAGTCGTTATATTCTTTAAGTAATTTATTCAGCACACAAGATTCTTCTCCATTTGGGTCTGTAAACAAGCTTTGAGTGCAATTATTTGGCTGAATTCCATACTGCATATTTATTTCAAGTGGTAAAGCATAAGTAAAGTACAATGTTTGATTATTTATTTCGAAAAAACCTTCGCCTAGATTTATTTTAGTATCTGGTGGTTGGAGTATGTTTTGACCTTATACTGCTTTAAAAGTTTTTGCATTTAAATCTAAAACGTTCCACAAAATTTTATGGGTGGCTGGTAGTTTAAATTTTGCAGACATATCAGTTTTTAGTTTTTGCTCAACCAAGAACGTTCCACCTAATCCATGAGCATTCATTGATTTAGCTAAATTATATTTTCTTAAATTAGGAAGACAAGTTTTGTCGATACTTGACGCAGATGCGCCAGTATCAATCAATGTAGGAATAATTTCATTATTTATGTTGAGATGGACTATTGGTAGAGGACTTCCGAGGCTGGTATCAAAAAAATTGTATCCATCGGCTCGGAAAGATTATTTCTACTCTGACCAGTGACATCGAATTCCATTGCTTCATTATTATAGTGATTATTATAGTGGTTATTAAAGTTGCGGCTGTAATAGTTTCATTTATCTCTACAATAATGGTTTTTATTATGGTTGAAATTTCTATTATAATTACGGTTATTATTCCGGTGATGCGGTTCATTTTGGTTTCCTTGGTTCTGATTGCCATTTTCATTGTTATCGGTTTTTTCCTTATTTTCGTTATTATTTTTTCGATTATTACGCGAATAGTTACGATGGTACCGGTATTTATTATTATGTGTTGAAAAATTATTATCACCGTTTCTATTTTCATTATAAGTATTTTATTGCAATTACTTTAATGAAGTATACGTTTCATCAAGAGTTTCACCATTTCTAGATTCTAACAAAAACATTTTATGTTCCGGAATTAAATTTTTAAATTAATTATAAGTTTTATTACAAATTTATTATAACTATATAACTTTCATTTTTAGCAGGGCTGAATTCGAGGTTTTGACCCTGATTACGGTCTTGTACGAATTTGCCGTTTAGTTTATTTGATTAACTGCTTAGTGTAGTATATATGTTGTCAATATGTCCTACACTTACCTTATGTATCTGGTTTACCATATTGCTGTAGGTTTCGCTGATGCCGTATGTTGTAATGAGTATACTCTGCACACTCTGCCAGGTTGGATCCGGTATCTTCTGGGTGGTCTGTATTGCTGGTCTCTGTATTTTACTCAAAATCAATCGAAAGTAGATTGTGTGTTCGCCTTTTGGTGCCAAGAAAAGGATCGTGTTTGCTTCGTTGAGCCAAGTATTCAATGAGAATTCTTCGTTATTTCCGTTGTACACAGAAAGAGCTCTTGTTTCCTGTAGGAGATTGTCGAACGTGAGTTCCAACGGTAATGGTGGTAATTGCTCTCCGTTTTACGCCATCTTTACTTCAGTTTTATTTGTTTGTGAAAGTTTTTATTTTCTTTTTGGTCTGATTCTTTTTATTATTCCAAAAAGGTCAGTGAAATTCTTACAAATTCTGCCAATATTTTTTCTTATTTTATCTGACTCACAATTGATTTGAGGTCAGGAGCGAATTCTTTTAAAATTCTACTCAAGGCTTTGCAATACCCTCTTTGTGTATTATTAGATTTGTTATCTGACTCCCAATCATTTTGAGGCCAGGAGCGAATTCTTTTTAAATTTTGCTCAGGGCTTTGCGAAACCAATTTTTGTGCATTAGAAAAACTATATTTCATAATAATAGGTTGCCCGATCCTGAGATACGGTTAACACCTTGCAAATTATGCTAAGCGGTATAACGATAACTTTCACTTTTACGGTTGGAGTATTGTCTAGGAGGATCGTCCCTCCTAAGTATGTAGACTTTAAACTAAAAATGTGTGAAGACGTAATACACTTTTTTGTAGTATTATATCAACCATATCTTACTCAAAGGAACAAATATCATTTTTTGACAGCATCTCCTATAACACAAATGATGAATATGCTCAGTACTGGCAAGGCAACATCTGTCCAACACAGCAGCAATAAGCCTTCCGTAACATGCTCGTGCTTAATCAACCTATCTTTTGAATTGCGTTTTAATCCAAGGATTTCATCGAAAGTTTCAGCGATTAAACTATGTCTGGGGTTGCCATCCGAAAAATTTCCAAAACTCCGGAAAATTTAAGCATCGGTTGCTTATTTTATTGTAAATTCTTTGCTTATGCATACCAAATCGAAGCTTCTGTTAGTGCAATATTTAAAAAATTGTCTGGTGTATATGTACAATGATATTTGTCATGTAAATTCTGATTTTGCATGAGAAATATCATTTTCACCGGGACTTAGGCACAGTTCCTGAGTTTGTATGAGAAATATCATTGGCACGTTGATTGAGGAACACAAAATATGCATTTTAAATGCATATATGCACATTGAGTGACGCAAATATGTATTTGTATATGTATTTTCTAATTGAAATCGTAGTTTTAACCAGTTTTAGTCGATCAAGTGAAATTAACTGCAACTCACGTGAGCTGGTATCATGACACAAGTGGATTTTCAAGCGTGAGCTCACGCCTTCACACGCATGACAAGGCGTGAGCTCACGTGACGTGACAGCAGTGTGTTTCTACCTTGAGGAACAGTTCCAAAGTTTGTATGAGAAATATCATTGGCAGGGTTACTGTGGAAGAGTTTCAGAATTTGTATGAAAAATATCTTTGTCACTGCGACTGAAGGTAGAAACACACTGCTGTCCCGTCACGTGATCTCACGTGCCGTCACATCAGTTGACCTCACGTGCCATAGATCTGCAGTACCATTTCGTATGCTTAGAAGCACACTGGTGGCACGTCACGTCACGTCACCTGGACTCATGTGCTGTCACGTGAGCTCACGTTAATCTGCAAATTTAGATATTTGACTTCACGTGACAGCACGTTTAACATGTAACGTATATTTTTGAATGTCGCATATGGCGTTTTTGTATGTCATATATGTAGTGTATACTAAAACGTAAACAGACAAAATGTCATAGCATGTTAAAAATATACACTTTGCAATTTTAGCGACATACCAAGAAAGTGGTGAGCACTAAAATTAGCAGTAGACTTAACTAAGCGAAGACAAGAACACATACACAATATTAAAAACTACATTTGAAACCACATCCATACATTTTAGTATATTTTTTATTGGCTAAAAATTTTACTATATAAGACTGGTATATGAGTGAATAAAGTTAGTGTGTTTCGGGATGCCAAATCGCTCGGCAACCGATCAGACAAGCTCAGAGTTAAACTAATTAGTTTTATTTTGAAAGGTCACTAATGTTGCTAAAGAGGTGGTTAAATTCGCCATGCAAGTATCACATGCATAGTGACCACGTTAGTATCTGTTAGTATCACATGCATAGTGACGACTCCGTGAATCACGGTCGTACATTTTTCGAGCGCCTGTTAGATTGGAACCCGACAACATTTTGCAAGTGGACAAAGACAACAATTGCATATTATTGGAAAGTCAATCCTACGAGTTTCCAGCAATCCAAATTTCGAATACTGAAACAACAAATTTTCGATTAGTGAACAATACAGTTTATAACCGAGGAAACTGCACATAACCCATAACACGGCGACCTTGCTGCTAACATGAATTCCGATCCTACAGCTTACGACCCTGCAATCTACGATGCTGACAACATTGAATACTACAGGTGTTGATTCCAGTCGAGTTTAGAATCATAATCCAGTCAATTTTGAAACCACGATGAAACAATTTACGAAACCGTAAGAAGAGAAGTAGCATCGATAATGGAAATATATAAAATATGAAAAGTAACTTGTTAATAAACTACACGACTTGAAAATTACATAATCGAAAACAATATTAAAAAATGAGGATTCGATGATTTAAATCAAACTTAATAAAATCAATAAAGTAAACAACAAACATATAACGGGTTTAACATACAACTGCATTAATGTTATTAAGTTAATACAAAAAAAATTGAAGTATGTGGACATATTAATCAGCATTGAAATATTTCAAATAGGTATTAAGTAAAACAATTTACAAATAAAATAAAATATTTTTGTATAGTATAAAGGCAAATTCAAAATAATTCGAATGTTTTGCAATCAAATACATTAAAATAACGAAAATCTTGTGCATGGTCTGTGGTATGAGAAACAAGTATGTGAAATAGCAAATAGATTTTATTTATAAAAATAAAATTCCAATAGCATAGTTTTGAAAATATAGCTGATAGCCTTTTTAAAGTTTTAGAGCATTTCATAGTTGCTATCTAATGTTGAGCTTGCATTAGAATGCATACCAAAACAATTAGATTCCTTTTTGACCATATTAGCATTGATCAACGAAAACCTCAATAAAAGACGGGAAAGAGGATTTATTAAAGTTTACGAAAAATGTCAAATTCTTTATATTTTTTTATTTTTTTCTTTATAATTCTTTATAATTTTTCAAGATGGCACCACTGGCAGAGAGTTGCCCGCATTTCCAAATCGCTTCTATTAGACCTGGTCCTACTCAATACCATTCCACTCTGTGAATTTTAAATGTATCTGATAATAAGGTCTTGAGTTCAGTTTTATCTGAAATTATTTAAATTGTTTTAAAGTGATCAATCTAAAAACAAATAACTAACATAGCGCTAATACTTTGTAGCTCGCAGTCGTTTCGGTATCGTTTTCACAATTTTTTTGTAAAAATTGGGTGAAATTTTGGTCCATTCATCAATAATGACATCTTGGAGCCCTTTGTTATACTTTAGCTTTCGCAATGCTACTCTGGTTTTGATATGATGCCACAAATGCTCAATCGGGTTTAAGTTTGGTGACTGATAGGGGGATTAAATAGCATTTGGACAGTAACAAATAGCCCAAAGCCGACATTGCTCCGAATTGTGCTTCGTATGTTTGTCCTGATACAGGTCAAAGTTGTATAAAATGAGTAATTTTTCAGCACTTTGTTTAATATACCTTTTAAGAATACCCAAGTAACACGTTTGATTCATCGTACCGTTCACAAAATTAATATTTACTTCATCAATAAAAATTATGGACTTCTAGAATGATTTTGGCTTTTTTACGAACTCTTTAGCAAAACGTAATTTAACAATTTCATTTTTTTTTACTATTGTAAGGTTTACTTAGGCACATTCTGCCCTTAAAACCCGCTTTCTTTGTTACATTTCGAATAGTTTGAGTAGCGACTTTCTTTTCAACTCGTTTTTTTCACCTTAATTTCTAAAACTGCGGCACTAAATTTAGGGTTTTTCCCAATTTTTCTGATAATCCACTTTTTCACACTCAGATAAGAGTGTGGACCGTTCTGACTGTTGCTTTGTTTCAATCAATTTGGTTGATTTATATTTAGCTATTACTTTTCTAACTGTATATCTTGATTTTTCCATTAATATTCCCATCTCAGAGTACGCCATTCATGTTTTCCAACGTCGCAAAATACATTCACGGATCTCGGCACCTACCGATTTCCTTTTTACACTCACTTTTAATAACACTCTCAGTAAAATTACTTTTACAAAACATTTTTCAAGCAAGACTGAATAGAAATATCATATTTTCATGATTTTAAGTACATTTAACGGTATTTTTTCCAAGAATTACAAATAATAGTAAATAAAACTGCGCTGTGCCTTAACTTTTTATGCACTATTTTGGTACTTCAGTGAAAAATGTTACGATAATGTTGTGAAATTTGTTTCGTTACCGTTTTTACTAATGTTCCAAGAAGAACATTAGTATTAAAATCACTTAGGCCAAAAATTCATATTTCTATATATATATATATATATATATATATATATATATATATATATATATATATATATATATATATATATATATATATATATATATATATATATATATATATATATATATATATAATATATATATATATATATATATATATATATATATATAATATAATATATATATATATATATGTATATATATATATATATATATATATATATATATATCATCAAAAAATTTCAGTGAAAAAATCTCAGGAACGCACCATCCGATTGAACTGAAATTTTCAGGGTACATTGGTGTATATGCAGAATAGTGCCAGCTCTCACAAAAAAATAAAAATAATCTTTAACCCTTTGGTGCCAGCGGCCATTTAAGTGATATTTTAAATATACCTATTTTTCTGTCAAAAAATAACTTTTGCAAAAATAAAGTTTATGTAATGAATTCTGAACGTATTCGAAATATAAACATGATGTTTTTGAAATTTTTTATCCTATGTGGGCGCTAGAAGCCTAAAATGGGATTGGGAAAATTTGAAAATTTTTGTATTGTGAACTTTTTATTAGATAATCAGATCATTATGAAACTTACAGAACATATAAATGTTGCTAAGTTGCATACTTGCGTAGTTTTTCATGAACGTGCTGGCAAAACTGTAGCTACGGCTGGCACTGAAAGTGAAAACATTCAAACCATCGAATCTTCTAAAGTATGTCCGTTTCTTAGAATGAAAACCAACTTGTATACAAATCTTATGTTTTGTCTAAACAGTCAAAGGAAAACTTTGGAATTTTCATGTCGGACAAGAACGGTAACCCTTTCCCAATTTACCTACATTTTTAGCATCAAAAACTTCTGTTCACGGGAACTCACGAACCAATAATCAGATGCAGTTGAAATTTACAGAATACATTGGAATTAAGTGGGATCAGGTCTGATAGAAGCAATTTTGCATTGTGGGCAACCCTGTGCCAGTGCTGCCATCTTGAAAAATTATGAATTCTGATTCAGTTACCAGATTTTCATGAAATTGACACAGTAGCTGAACCTTACCCTTAGCCGTGTTTGATAGAAATTTGGTTGAAAAATGCGGTTGGTGCTGCCATTTATGGTAAATTTTGCGTCTTTGGTTTTGAAAATTCGTTCAGGAAAATAAAGGTTTTTGCCCTATAACTTCGAAATTTCATACATTTAATGAAACTTACTATAGGCATTATTCAGGTCAAATTTGGTTAAAAAGCCATAAAAAGGTTGCCAGCTATTGTTGGTTTTGTGTTTATTTCCAGTATATTTCTTAAGCGATTTGATCGTAAAATTTTCAAATGGTAATGATATTGTAGTGACAATATACAGCAAATATTAAGTTTTAGATTATTTGAAAAATGCCGTGGCTGGTAGCCCTAAATTTCTTTATACTCCTACAACCTCGAACGCAGTCATCGGATCGAGGCGAAATTCGCAGGGTAGGTTAATTTCAACGTGATGCAGATGTGATACTGGCGAAAGGTTGCCAGTCAGTTACGAGTCTGTAGTGATATTTCTGTATCAATTAATGCTTACAGTTAGTATTCATAACGGAAACATTTACAATGAATATAAATAACCAATGTTTCAATTCCCAAAGTTCTGCAAAATTTTCTGATCGCAGCCCCAAATACCAACTTCAGTTATGGTGCTGCAGGCACTAAGCATTTTCTTCATTGATGTTTTATGAGATGCTGCTTTCAAAGTTTTGTGAAATAAGTAACTGATAACGAATTTAGTTAACAAGTGTTTTGCTCTCATAAGCTTTGAAATTCATGCCAGTGGTAATATGTGAAACCTTTCCACCATATGAGTTATAATGCATTCTTGAGACCAAAGTAAAACGTGGTGTTTGAAACATTTTGGCTGTAATAAGCAGCTCGTATGGTAGAATATGCACTCAAAATCTGCACGATTCTCACGATTCTACTGTTCTTCGAACATTAGTGTTTCTAGCGGTTCAGATGCGCTAGAGTTTTTACTAATGTTCGAAGAAGAACATTAGTATTAAAATCACTTTGGCCAAAAATTCATATTTCTATATATATATATATATATATATATATATATATATATATATATATATATATATATATATATATATATATATATATATATATATATATATATATATATATATATAAGTATATATATATATATATATATATATATATATATATATATATATATATATATCATCAAAAAATTTCAGTGAAAAATCTCAGGAACGCGCCATCCGATTGAGCTGAAATTTTTTGGACACATTGGTGTATATGCAGCATAGTGCCAGGTTTCACAAAAAGTTAATAATCTTTAACCCTTTGGCGCCGGCGGCCATTTTAGTGATTTTTTTAATATACCTATTATTCCGTACACAAATCATTTTTGCAAAAATAAAGTTGACGACATAAATTTGGAACAAGTTTTACATGTGAATCGGATAATGTTTTGGAATTTTTTAACCCCATGTGTGCGCTGGGTGCCTAAAAAGAGAACGGGAAAATTTGAAAATTTTTAAATTGCGATAACTTTCGACAGAGCTATTCCATGATTACGAAATTTGCAGGACATGTTTGTTTTATTTGGTTGTAGATTAATGCACGTTTTAATGATTGTGCTGGCAACCCTGTAGCTAGGGCAGGCACTGAAAGTGAAAACCTCCAAATCATCGTCTCTCTTGAAAAAATGTCGTTTCTTTAAAAAAAAGCCACTCATATGTAAATTTTGTGCTTTGTTTACATAGACCAGAAAAAAAATTTGATAACGTATAACGGGCACGCCTGGTAACCCTTGCCCAAGTTACCTATATTTTTAGCATCAAAAACTTCTGTTCACGGAAACTCACGATCCAATGAGCAGAATTTATTGAAATTTGCAGAATGTATTGATCCTGTATAGGACCAGGTCTGATAGAAGTGATTTTGGAATGCGGGTGATTCTGTGCCAGTGGTGCCATCTTGAAAAATCACTGAAAAGGATAACTGCTTTTAGCCCTATAAATTCTGATTGAATCGTTCGATTTTAACGAAATTCACACCGTAGCTGCATCTTACTTTAAACCACGTTTGGTAGAAATTTTGTGGAAAAATTCGGTTGGAGCTGCCAGCTATGATAATTTTGGTGTCTTAAATTTGAAAAAATAAAAATTTGGAAGTGAAAATATTCAAACCATCGAATATCCTAAAAAATGTCCGTTTCTACAATAAAACCAATCTGTATACAAATCTTATGCTTAATCTACACAGTCAAAGTAAAACTTTGGAAATTTCATGTCGGACAAGAACGGTAACCCTTTCTCAGTTAACCTATATTTTTAGCTTCAAAAACTTCTGTTCACGGGAACTCACGAATCAATAATCAGATAGAATTGAAATTTACAGATTGCATTGGACTTAAGTAGGGCCAGGTCTGGTAGAAGCGATTTTGAATTGTAGGCGACTCTGTTCCAGTGGTGCCATCTTGAAAAATTACAAAGAAAAAAAACTGCTTTTTGCCCTATGAAATGTGAATAAGTTACCAGATTTTCATGAAATTGACACAGTAGCTGAACCTTACTTTAAACTCTGTTTGATAGAAATTTGGTTGAAAATTCGATTGGTGCTGCCAGCTATGGTAATTTTTGTGTCTTTTTGTGAAAATTCGCTCAGGAAAATAAAACTTTTTGCCCTATAGCTTCCAGTGCAGTCATGAAATCAATACGAATTTCATACAATTACTGGAACCTATTATAAACATTATACAGGCCAAATTTGGTTGAAAAGCCATGATAGGGTTGCCAGCTATTGTTGGTTTTGTGTTTGCTTGCAATATCTTTATTAAGCGGTTTTATCGAAGAATTTTCAATTGGTAATTATATTGTAGTGACAATAAACAGCAAATATTAAGCTTTCGATTATTTGAAAAAACTCGCTGCAGGTAACCCTAAATTTCTTTATACTCCTATAACTTCAAATGTTATATAACAACGTGAAGCAGATGTGATATATTCTTGGCTTTGATACTGGCGAAAGGTTGCCAGCACGAGTCGGTTGTGCTACTTTTGTATCAATAAATGCTTACAGTTAGTATTCATACCGGAAACATTTACAATGAAAATAAATAACCGATGTTTCAAATCCCAAAGCTCTGCAAATTTTTCGGATCGCAGCCCCAAACTCCAACTTCAGTTACAGTGCTGCAGGCACTGAGCATTTTCTTCATTGATATTATATGAGATGCTGCTTTCAAAATTTTGTGAAATAAGCAACTGATAACGAATATAATTAACCCGTGTTTTGCTCTCATAAACGTTGAAATTCATGCCAGTGGTAATATCTGAAACCTTCTACCATATGAGTTATAATGCATTCTTGAGACAAAAGTAAAACGTGGCATTGGAAACAATTTGGCCGTAATAAGCAGCGCATGTGGTGGAATATGCACTCAAAACCTGCACGATTCTTCTACTGTTCTTCGAACATTAGTGTTTCTAGCGGTTCAGGTGCGCTAGAGTTTTTTTATATCAGCTGGCTCTGGTAAAGATTGAGTCAATCGGGGATCTAGTGACGTTGGGGCGCTCATTGGAGGCAACGAGAGTGTCCGTTGAGTCCTACGTACCACCTACCCCACTAAGAACTCTGAGACTACTAGAACCGGACCTTGCGTACTTGGAGTCGCAGAACATAGCCGGAGTAAAGGTATCGGGTACACCGAGTAACATCATATAATGGAATTGTCGGAAGCCTGGTCATACGTCGAGGGAGTGTCGGGAGCCTTGTAAGTGTGAGACTGGGGTAAGTTAGGGCGAGATGTCCGGGCTGCAGGAGTGGAAGACGAGGAAATGGCATTCCGGCAAGGAATCAGTAACATGGCTGCGACTCGCCTCCTGGGGACCGTTGGCAGAGAAACGACAACAGAGCGTAGTTGGCGGCAAACTAAGCTTACCATCTTCGTCTTACGCCGTGGTAGCTAGTCAAATAAGCTTAGTATTGCACAAGACCGAGGGAGATAGTCGGCTCTATCTAGAGGTGGATGTTCATAGTCACACGTTCGTTGGTTTGGCCAATTCAGGGGCGTCACGTTTGGTCATTGGTGGAGAGACTTGGAGATTAATTAAACGTCTGGGTATAGAGATTATGCAAGGAGATCAGAGGGAATTGTGGCTGGCGCATGGAATTAGTTGCGAAGTAGAAGGCGTAGCTTGGTTCTGGTTAATATACAGGCATGAGCCAAAAATACAAGATCACTTCATGCGCATGTCAACACCCTTTTGTGACGTAATCTGCGCTCAAAACGCCACATACCATGCCAAAACGACTTGTTTTGTAGGTGAATGAAGAGTATTGTTTTTTTGGCTACATTCAGCTAAAAACTTTTAATTAGTTATGGTATTTTAAAAATTCAGCATATAAATGAGTTGATTTTTATACTTCTGATAATTAGTTAGGTGAAATATTGAAAAAAAAAATGGGTGTATGTGCAGTAAAAGAGTGTGTCTGTCACGCTGATAATAAGAAGCGAGAGATTGGTTTTCATAGGTTTCCAAATGATGCCTATGTTTGTAATGAGTGGATTCAATTTCGTGGTCACAATGCAAACGATAACACGCAAAACTTAAGAATCCGCAGCATTCACTTTGGAAAAATATCTGCTCGAAAATAATCTTCAATTTGAGTTAGGTAGGTAAAGTTAGGTTAGGTTCAACTGGCTGGCACAGCACCACACAAAGACCCATTGGTCCGTAGTGATACCAGATAAATGGACCCGGAGAAGGAAAGTTCAGTCCAAATTGCAATCGAAGGCCCCGGACTTTTTTGGGAACTGAAGTATGTCCTTCAGCCTCTGCTCTGCTACGTGTGAGAGATCCACCAGCCAGGACTCACCGAAGCAGCACTGCCTGGTTCTTTCCAGTACCGGGCAGTGGCACAGAAGGTGTTGGATTGTTTCCGAGACACCCGGCTTTTGACACTTTCTACAGGTGTCGCTGGTTAAGAGTCCCATTTTCATGGCATGAGCTCCTACAAGGCAGTGGCCGGTAATGATGCCGACCAGCCGTTTGCAGTCAGTTCGCGTCAATTTGAGTAGGTACTTAGTAGCTACGATATTGTACGACCCCCACATGATTTTGGTTAACTTGCAGGTCTGAGTTGCACGCCATCTGCACGTCGTAACTTGTATCATATTGGAGTCAGTTGAGTATTTGATTGTCTGGATTGGAGTAGGAATATCAACCGATCCTGACAGGGTTGAGTTAGGTAAATAAATATCAATATATTTTACACATCTTGGGATGCTTATTCTAGTTTTTCTCTCCATCAGATTTTTCTTGGTCTATCACTCTCTGCTACGTGACGTAAACTGCGCGGGGCTAGACTTGCGCAGAGCATGACGAGTTTTAAACTTGCATTGTCGTCATCTTTAGTATTTCTTTCATGGTATACAGGGTAAACGGAAGTGGATAGAGTTTCTGGTGGCACCTTCAATTGCTCATCTTATTTTGGGGGTGGACTTTTTGCGATTGTTCGGCATCGTATTAAACGTGGCACGGGAGCAATGGGAAATGGTCTCTTCTTTGGTTGGGCGCAGGTCCGAGCAGTTGATAAGCAGAAGTCGGCTGACGCAGGTGGAAGAAAGAGAGCTGGAGTCACTGCTCAATGAAGGGAGAAAGAATTGGATGCACCAATAAGGTGGATCACCTTATAAAAACCAATGCCAAACCCATGCAGCAGCGATATAATCCCGTCTCACCAGCTGTTCAGAAACACATTCATGCCGAGCTAAATGAGATACTTGAGGTGGGAATAGTGGAGCCGTCAAGAGGTCCTTGGGCCTCCCCAATACTTTTTAGTAAGATAAAGGATAGCACCTTTCGATTTTGCGTAGAATATCGAAAATTGAATAGTGTCTCGAAAAGGGATGCATATCCGTTGCCGAACGTTACGTCGACACTAAACAAACTCAGGGAGGGAAAATACCTCTCATCACTGGGCATCAAATCCTCTTATTGGCAGGTGCCAATGGCTGAGAGCTCAAAGCAACTGAGAGCATTCACGGTGCCTCAACGTGGACTATTTCAGTTTCTCCGTATGCCCATTGGGTTACAGACCGCCCTCGTAACGTGGTAACGTTTGATTGATGAGGTTTAAGGTCCAGACTTGGAGCCGTTCGTCTTTACATACTTGGATAGCATAGAAGTAGTAACCCAGGATTTAGCCTAACACGTTCAAATACTGAAAGAAGTGTTCAAGAGTATTCAAGTCTTCGATATTTGGGATACGTCATGGATGAGAACGGTCTTAGTGTAGGTCCGGACAAGATGACGGCATTGATGGACATTCTTCGTCCGAAAGGGGTTAAGGAAGTGTGGCGATTCTTGGGGATGGTTTCGTAATACCGGAAGTTTATTCCGGATTTCGTGACGCTAACGTTGCAACTCACAAACCTACTCAAGAAAAACCGAAAATTCTTTTGGACCGAGGCATGCGAGGAGGCATTCACAAAAGTTCAGACAAAATTATCCACGGCCCTCATCTTAACTTGTCTGGACTACACTCTGCCGTTCATCGTTCAGACACATGCCTCAAATAAAAGTGCAGAAGAAAGTGAAACATCCGGATGGCGAGAAAGTGATTTGCCATCTCAGTCGCGACCTGTCCAATGCAGAACAAAAATACTCTGCCACAGAGTGAGAATGTCTCGCGGTGTTATGAGTAATTGAGAAGCTAAGGCTATATGTGGAGGGTACTAAGTTCAAGTTAGTCACAGATCATCATTCTTTAGTCTGGCTCCCCAGCGTGAAAAACTCAAGTGGACGACTGGCTTAATGGGCAGTGAGGCTGCAACAATATGATTACGAGATTATCCACCGTAAAGGTAAGCCACAGTTAGCGCCTGATGCTCTGTCACGGTCCACGGAAATAGCAGAGCTGAATGGAGGCCAAATCAGTGGGGACTGCTGAGTTGAGCGTACGAAAAAGAAAGTGGAAACACACCGAAACGTTATGCGGTTTGGCGGGTGAAAGACGAAGTAATGTGAAAAAATGTGCCGAGGCGTTATCCCTCACTGGAGGGATAACGGTCTTGGAAAAAGGATGATGTTTACACTGGAAAGGTTGGAAATCTTTCGTTGATGCCACGATGATCCAACAGCGGGACATATGGGGATTAGTCGCACGCTAAGACAAGTGGCGACGAAATATTACTGGCCAAAGATGTCGGCTGACGGGGGAACTTACATGAGGAACTGTAAGGTCTGCCAAGCCAATACTGTAAAGAAAAAGAAGCCTATGGTCTTATGGACCGGAAAGCCAAAACATCCATGGGAAATGGTCTGGATATACCCACATACTTACAGTGGTGATATGTGTGTAATATGTAAGTAAATTCACGTTTTTTTTTTCTTTTACGACAGGTAACAGTCGCGGCCGTTTGCCGCACGTTGGAGTATATCTGCTTTTTGGAGCGCCACAATGGCTTGTGTGCGATAATGGGGTCCAATTTCGGGAAACATTGATGCGGCGGCTTGAAGAAAGCTATGGAACCGAAATGAGGTACACTGCATCCAAAAGCCAACCCGGCCGAAAGAAAGAATCAGGACATCAAGCGAATGCTGCGATCCTATGTGACTGAGAAGCATCGAAAGTGGGATCGGGACCTGACGAAGGTTGCTTGTTCGTTACGTTCCTTTAAGCATGAGATGACCCAGGTCACGCCCTATTTCTTCAATTTTGGACGGTAAATGGTGACGTTTCATGAGAGGAAGGAAGCTGTTGATGAAGACCAAGTTATTTCAGGACCTGAATTCAAAGTTGACGAACTTTCAAAGTTACGCGAGGAAGTGTAACAGCGTTTGAAACACGCGGCTCCTAAAAGTGAGTAGATGTATAATCTGAGGAAACGGAACGTGAGTTTTGAAGTATCGGATTTAGTTTGGCGAAGAAACTTCACGATTTCAGATGCAGCCAGATTTTACCCTGCGAAGTTAGCACCGGAATACCTTGGTCCGTTTCGGATTAAAAATTGGGTATCAGGATTGACCTACTTCTTGATAGATGATAGAGGAAACGATGCAGGAGTTTGGCACGCAAAGGAAATGAAGCATTATACCGAGATGTGAAAGGGAATAATGTCAATGTAATGAGGAACTACCGTTGTAGGTAGGCTACTGGAGGATATATACAAAAAAATCAGGTAAAGTCAATTTATCCAGGCCGCGAAGTGGTTAGAGATATAATAAAATAATAAACTGGCTAGGGTAGAAAAATTCAAAAACATAGAACGGTGTTGGACTGAAAGCGTCCAATCGTGATAAGCTCAGGTGTTAATCGTGATGAAACGTTGAATTGCTCTTCGACTTACTTTGGCTGCCTGTTCGAGTCTGGGTCACGTTGATTGTGGGCTGTGTGGAGTTTTAGTCACGGGCTCTCATCGTGGCCTCTCGACGCGCAACCGTAGCCTCGGTAAGATCGTTGTCCCACTTATAAGTATATTTTTTCTCATTTCTTCTTATCTCTAACTACTTATTTGTGTATATTATTATCGATATTTATCTTCTTAATTATTAAATTTACATTTATTTAGCTATTATTTATTAAAAGAAATAAGTCAGTACTAGTTTTCACAATACAAATTCAAAATAAAACACGGTCACTATTTTGGCAAAGAATACACACAATGGTTATAAACTTTTTAGGTCAGTAAAATTACTTAGACGAAGGAAAAAACCCACCAAAAAGTTAAAAGTGAAGGCGACCTTATACTTAATCAAGAAGCCAGATTTAGCTGCAGCAATATCCATGTTCACCGTAATGAACATTAGAAGAAAAAAAATTAACAATAAGTGCCATCTGTAAAATTATCAGTGCAGTAGATCACGTTGAAGGTGCTTGTCATCGGGCTAGACCCGTCGTGATTTTGGTAACGCTGGACATCCGTAACGCCTTTAACTCGGCAAGATGAATAGGCATATTTGATTTTATTCAGCGGTATTTTCAGGTAAATAAATGGTACGAGAACACTTGAATGATCGCCATAAGATGTTTGAAACGAATCAGGAAACTGTTTGCCAAACCATTCCAACTGGAGCAGCACAAGGGTCCATTTTTGAGCCAGACCTATGGAATATTGCTGATGATGGTCTCTCGTGCCTCGAAATTGCCGGAAGACGTGCTCTTGGTGGGTTATGCCGTTGATGTGACCGTTGTTATCACATCTAGAAATCCTCACCTTGCCCAACTCAAACTCAATCAAGCTATGAGAGGGGTTGAATGCTGCATGGAAAGCAATGGTCTCCAGCTGGCGATCGCAAAAACTGAGATTGTCGTGCTGACGAAGAGGAAGAGGATGATACCAACCATTATACCCATGACGGTTGGCTCTGAAATATTGTACTTAAGAGAAGAAAATCGGCGAAGTATTTTGGAGTAATGTTGGACCTCAAGCTGGCTTATGGTGCGCACATGCAAAAAGTATGCAATAGGGCGCTACTCGCTTGGGAGACTCATGGCAAACGTTCTCGGTCCTAGTGCAAGTAAATAGAAACTCCTTATGACGGTGGCTTGCTCAATGCTAAATATAGGCTACTGCGTTTAGGCTTAAAACTATCGAGCTAGGACGGTGAGCGTTCAACGAAGTGGAGCGCAGCAAATTGCAAGCAGCTACAGAATAGTTGCAGGGAATGCCATTTCAGTGATATCGGAAGTAATTCCATTTGATCTATGGACGAGTGAACGCAGGTATGTGCTACTTAGCAGAATAGAAGTGGAAAGAGAAATGTTGGCCTCTCCAGCACGAGCGTAAACGCTTAAGCTTTGAGAGCAACGTTGGGCTACGATCTCGAAGGGAGCATTCTACCTATGCCAGTTCTTATTGGACCATAGCTACGTCAGGAAATACCTTCACAGAATGAGCAAAGTTAGGATGGAGCTCTATAAGTATTGTCATAAGGAAAGTGATGACACTTTTTCCATTGAACCCGCTTCCGACGGTAGCGACACATGCTGTTCTCTGCAATTGGCCTTGTGACGCCATAGTCAATCGTGGACATAATGCTGCAGTCCGATGACGTCTGGTCAGCTGTGTTAGCATATGTGGAGCTGGTATTGCGTTTGAAAAAAGAAGATGTCTCAAAGACTCCTGAAAACCTGACAGAACGGAAGTAAACTGGTGGGACACCTGGTAGGTGCTAGTAGCATGGCCGAGCTGAAGTAATGCGAATGCGATTCCGGCTTGAATTCCTGCAGTTGACGGGTGATCTTTTTTAGTGAGTACGAATCTCATATAATCCTGTATTGCCCACAGGATACCTGTTGAAAGGATACCATCCACTCCACCCACAGGATACCATCCACTCAAAAAAAGGAAAATAGTACGAAGCATTGAATATGAAGGCATTTTTTCTTGTGGAAAATACGTTAAAACAGTGAGTTGTATAAAATAAATGATAGCCCACTAACAATCGCCAGATTAAAATTTCAAAAATGTACTGAAAAGGTCATATATCAGCCAAACCGAAGTCAAGTTTCACAAGTTATTTCCAAAAAAGGACATAAACCTACCTACGTTAATTTTGATCAATAGGATTTAAAGTTATTGATTCTTTAAGCATTACTAAAATAGCAACAATTCAAACCAAGTGCAACTGAAAACGTTATTGTGCATGGAAAAAGAAACATTTCCTGCCAAGACTCAGCACATTAGATGCCAACTTTTTACTACATTCACAATCGAGTTTTGAAGCCGTTTTTTTCTTCAAATCCTACATTCCAATTTCCAACCCAACGCTATCACACTGGAAACTCGTCCTAGCAGCTTCGCTTCTCACATAATCATGAAAACCTCTTTGCTTGCTCCAGCTCCATTAAATACAATACATTTTACCGTTATTAAAGTCAATTTAATGCCTATGACTGTTATTAAAATCATATCAAGCGTGCAAAAATTGGATGAGAATGTTATAACGCCCGAGGAGCTTCGACTACAAAATATTTAAGATTTGCCCAAAGAAATATAAGCAAAACGACCAATACACTAGACCTGATCTCGAACTGGTCGTCGTGAGTGAGTTCTGGGTTCGATTCAATAACCAGATCTTGCCGGAGATGTTTACGGATGGTCAAGTCGGCACAGAATCATAAAGAGTTTATTTTATGTGTATTCAAGACACAAAAGTATCTGATAGATATTTCGGCATGCCTGATAATTTACGTCGATTTGCCTGATGAATGTTGCAATAATAATAATATTGGAGGCGCATTCGCGGGAAATATTCAACAAGAATATGATGAGCAGCACTGTCGGTTCTGAGTGAATGTCTGCACGCAATCAATTATCAAAATGAGCCAGGTTGAATCGTTTGGGCTATCGTTGTAAGCACGTTGCAGAGGTTAGTTGATTAAAGAAGCAGGTGGTTTTATCTGGTCGCAACCAGACAATGATCTTTGGGTAATTTGTTTCGAAACGACTGGGCTCATGAAGAAAGTTGACTTTTGACCAGTGTTTTATATTAGCATGGGCTAGGTTCGAAATCGTATTTTTTAACATGCACCTAATTTCGGTTCTTAAAACTTACTGTACTTCTAACTAGGCTTATAAACAAAAGTGTGTTGAGTAAATAACAAAGAAATACATTCGCTCTGGATTTGCGAATAATGAGTAACATAATTAGAATATCTGGTTCAACTTTTGAACAGTCCAAATTTAATTAATTCATTCTTCTCAGCCAGATTTGGTGTACTGAGCTCTCAATGACTTACTCATCTTAAATGCTCAAAGCAACTCCCAGATCAAACAATCCATTAAATAAAATGTATAAGGCTTGCAAAATAATTGAATCGAATCCAAAACAAACCACTAAAATCATATCGATTCGAATGATCTAAAATCACTGCTTCCAAACTATTAAAGCTTATCTGAAATAATCATTAAAATCCTACTACACTTTCACTCAGTCCGGTTCAATTCGGTTCTCAAAGTTGCATCCACCCTGATGGTATAGTGTCGCATTCAATTGTACGCAGAACGACATCTCACTTCCAACCAACTGAACCAGGATGACCATCCAACCGACGAACCATGTTAACCCGCCTACCACCCAACTATCCCGACTATGACATATGGGTTTCCGTCGCATATACACATTTGGATTTCAAACCAGAACGATATATTACAGATGGAGCTTCCGTAACGACATAAATAAAGGGAACAGTCCTAGAACGTTATCCTTACACTATACAAAACTCGACTCTAGGAAACAAACACTATTTTCGATTGCCTCTAGTCGCCAAATGCACTGCATCCAGTCATTCCCCCCAGAACCATACATATAGGTGTAATTATACTTGGGATTAAAACCGGGTTTACTGTTGCCTGGTCTGCTGCCTCCTCGTCCACACCCTTGTTTTAGCGCCCATAAGAGAAGGAATTTATGATCGTCGTAGTAGCATAATTATTCGTGACACATATAAAACATAATTCGGAACGACTTTAATGAGTGATGGATGGATGGTTGTGTTTATGCGCTGAGTTTGTTCGGAACGAGCTAGTACACGATAGCAGTAAAAAATATCATCCGTTACAAAACAGCATGAGTTTGAAGTACTCAAAGTAAAAGCACGAGCTTACTGGCAGAAATGACGCCATACACACATCATAGCATGTGGAAGGATTGCATGAAAATTACTGCATGACGAATGGTTGAAATGAAAGTTCATTATCCTGTTTTATGGCGAATGAAGAACAAGAAGGATAATGGTAGTGAATGAATTGGAAAAAGTCGGCCAAATCGCACAAAAAGATATCTTTTGAAGAAGAAAAAAAAATATAAAGATTCAAGTGAGGCGTTTTAAAGCTAAAAACAGAAGATATCTTCGAGAGGTGGATCCATTTTGAATTTCAACTCCCTACAACTTAGTATTTCTCTCAGGTAAGCTATAAATTTTTAAGTTAGAACCTTCGAGGATCAGTTATACAATCAACAAATTTTAAAAAAAATTATAAATAGATAAATTACAAAATAATAGGTACGCATATGATACAATTTATGCAATAAACTTTGAGAAAAGAATCAAATAATGTTTATAAAATAAATTGCCGTGAAACACTGAAACACTGTTCATGGGTTGGAATCCTGAAATTCAACTTTCTTTAATTACTCCGTATGTTATTCGAAAAATCCCCGGCTAATTACCCAGGTTAACGTAATGTGGTGCGGCAATCTCAGATACATACACAGCTTCCTGGGATTGTTTTGTTATATTACGATTTCTTGAAAAACATGGGGTGTCTTATCATTTTTACCGGCACTGTATATGGCTGTGGATCTTTTTATGAAAGCTACGCATTCGAACAACCGAGCAGCCTAGTAAGAAATTTCGGCAGTAACAAAAGAAGATTGCAGCATCGTACCAGAAGTCGTGCATAACTAGCAAATGGAAAACAACATCAACAGACAGTACGAGGATTTCGAACATTTGGCGGGACAGCCCAGTGACGAGATAGGTAAGATTTAAATTTATGTTTTATCCCGCGAGATATGGCGATAAGGCCCGTAAATTTAAAGAACCTTGCAGCAAATTTTCAAATAAAAAAAAGTAAATCAATCTGCATGCGAGATGTCGGACGCATGCAGCACATCGCAAAAAAAATACATGGCCGAAAATCCAGTAATTAACTTTTAATTGACATGAGCAAAAATGCGTCTGATTCCAGCAACTTGGAAATAACTAGCAGTTGGCCATAATTTCAAGCTTTTTGCCGCAAACGGGTCAAGTATGAAAATGTATGACATAAAGTTAATAACTGTCGAGTTAGGACTTTGACGGCCATTTGGCTGGCTGTTTATGTTGGCTAATGTCAAGCAACCCATTATCGGCACAAATTTCCTTCGCCAACATAATGGGTCCTATTCTGAGAGTCATCTCACGTGAGATCTCACGTCACTTGGAAAGTCACGTCACTTACGAATCGGTATTCTCAGAGTCACGTGACATGACTCTAGGTGAGGTGACTATGAATTTGTGTTTGAATGGCAACGCTTGAGCGTTTGAAATTTATCATGTCATTAAAATTTATCATCGCTCGAATTTCACCACGTCCGTAGCACACTGACATCGACCGTTTCTTGTCCGATCACCGAAGTTAAGCTGTGTTGGGCTTGGTCAGTACTTAGATGGGGGACGGCTTGCACATCGTTGGCGCGCACAAACTTTTCATACCTTTATATCACAAGTTCGGCTTACTTTGGAGGGAGTGGAATTATTAAAAAAATAAAAGCCAAATACAAAGTAAGGAAAATCGAACGCAAGCAGGAAATTTCCAATGATAAGCAAATGATTTGGGAAATAAAAAAGAGGACGGTGTTTACAAGTGTACCAGGTATACTTAAACTTGCTATACAAGATTATAAATATAATGATTAGTAAGAAGTATTGGTGAATATTAGAAGTGGTTTTTATGTGTTCGCTGGGCTGTTTCAGGCTTTGTGGATGACTTTTCATCAGTCCAATAAGGCATTCGAATTGGCGCTTGTCTTTCTAATTAGAAAATAGATCAAAAATTGATATCCTTCACATTTTATCTGTCAGGAATAAGCTGTGCATCTGTTTTTCTCCATTGTTAAAGTTTTCGCTCGAAAGAATGACGAGATAATGGAGACTTGTAAAAATTTAACTTCACGAGTATCTCAGTGCAACCCTTTATTTTTTAAAACTGGTACTTTACAGGTCAATTCCCGATCGATTTTCTTATTGGAAACACATTTGCACAATTCAATTTTCATTCTCGAAAAAATGAGCTGCACATACTAAATTGGCGTGAAATGATTGTAGACATGTATCAATGCCATCTGCATTTTCAAAGCCACAGAAACAAAAACAACCAATCAAACATAAAACTCCCCAAAAATTGACACAAAGCTACAAAATAACAAACATACGAGCCAAAAATTTATTAGAAAACGGCTAACGGCTATGGCGAACACGTAGTTGAGTTTAACCGCATTATCTTCAAAATAAGATTTGTTTACTTTTTTTTATGTTTCACGATGCAAACTTCGTGAAAATCCTTCTTCCTTTTATTCAAAATATCAATTTATATCATTTCTGACCACAGTCACTTGATATTATCAAGTGACTGAAAATCTTAATTTACGTGACGCTCGTCACTTCACGTGACTCTCAGAATAGCCAACAGATCGAAAACGTCACTTGAGGTGAAATAACAACACCTCACGTGACTCTCAGAATACGAAATCATGAGCGTCACCTCATTCGTCATGTGAGGTGACTCTCAGAATAGGGCCCAATGTTTTTGTCGATCTCAGAAGCAAATAACTAATTGATGCAGCTATGCATTTGAAGGCGCTCCTTTGTCCGCAGTTGCAAATTTTATTCCTTTCTTGGGAAATATAGAATGGCGATATGGCACGATTCACCAAGATGAAGAAATCAGACCATAACGTCAAACATCATATTTGTGCATTTCCGCCAAGAAAAATCATAAGCCAGTGAAACGGATGACGGTTTTAAAAGCGTACGGTACATTAAAGTTGTAATCGGCGATGATTACTACCAAACTACGTGAGCAAGCCTGTTGAAGGACGCACGAGGTCGTCTACGCATTTGAGCAGCATTCAATGGTGCAAATCTATATCAGATTAATTATATGTAATTTTGATGATTTTTATCGTTCGTTTTAATATTTGTGCTCATACGTTTAATATATTTCCCCATACTCTCGAATAAAAAATAACCAGTGCGTGTATGAATTTTACACTGGCACTAAAAAGTTTTTTCGAACCAAACCCAAAACATTTTAAATGTCTTACTAAACAAGACAAGTAATTTCCTGCTCCGAAAACGTTGTGATCAGAAATGGAGTTCTGCGAGGAGCGATTCATTGAAAAAGTGAGGAACAAGCCGCCCTTGTACGATAAAACAAACTATCGGTACAAGAACACAGCCTTTACAGAAAGGATTTGGAGAAGAATTGGCGAGAAATTTAATATTTCCGATGGTAAGCGCTTTTAACGTTTTGCATGCATTGGTATAAAAAAAAAACTCTAGCGCACCTAAACCGCTAGAAATTCATAATGTAAACTTTACACCTATCACGTAAGTTGAAAGCACGCCGAGCAGCATTGTTTGACCCCAATTGCACTGACGCAAGTGGCTCTGCTTCGTTTCGCCAATGACCGGGAACCACTTCATGCGTTGCGTCTTCCCAATCACTGTAGTGTGCTGGTGCATATTTCTGCTGATCATCGTTGAGAATAATGAAATTGTGAAGGGCAACATCAGCATAGATGACTTTTTCCGCGTTATGCGGTTCGAGAACTAGAGTATTTCTAAAAACTCTCCACCGGGCAACGAAAATACGTAAAGAATTCTCAATTAATCGTCGAGCGCAACTTAGTCAAAAGTGATTTTCCTCGTCAGTTCCTTTCTTTGCGGGAATGCTGCGTTACCAACAAAGTAATACGGAAACTTTGTTCCGCCATTCGGCAAACAGTCTTCCACAGGCAGGGTTAGCTCACCGGATAGTAGTTTGCGGCCGATTGTTGTGGATCTGAAAATTCCTACAAAGATCGAGTTTTGAGAATTCACTAAACATTAAACATGTTGTCATCTAACTACACCTCCATCGCTCTGACTCCCAAACGCTCCGACACTGACATCAGTAAAAACGTGTTGAGAATCGCAAACAACCATCAAAACAATGCTATGGTATTTTTTGTAGTTAAAATACGGTGCTCCGCTATTGGCAGGAGCTTGAATCTTAATATGTTTTCCGTCTATTGTCTCTATGCAGTGCGGCATATTCCACCGGTCATTGAACATTTTTTCCGAATCCTTGTAATCTTGCATGTTAGATTGTCTAACATAAAATCAACTTACGAAAGAGTTACTGCAAGCCTGCATTCTGCATTGACACATTGCCTAATTGACTTTTTGGTCAAGTCTTTGCGAATCAGGATTAGCAGAAAATTATACGTCCTGCACGTCATCACCGTATTTCCGGAAAAAAATTCTGGGTCGGTATCTTTCATTCACGAGAATGTCGTTGAAATATACGACAGAATTTCGCGATCAACATTAATGGGGCACACCCACTATCTGCGACTGTATAAACTAAAGTACTCCAAATGCAGGAGTACTAAGTTGATAAGAATTCCAAATAACTCTAGCAAATTACTATCACGCAAAACCGAAATTGTCGTATGAAAAGTCAACTGTCACACACTAAACGGTATGGACTCTATGTACTTACTGTGCTGGAATGGACATGAGCTGGAAAGTGCTGGAACGGAATGGAATGGAATATGCTGGAACATTGTGGCCCGCGCTTTTGATTTGCGTGACTTTCTGGCAGCATGATAAATTTCACTGGGATATGTGGACTACGAACATGCATAATATTGCCTCTTTGGTTAATACTCGATCATGTACTGGAAAAAATATTCTCCTTTTGTAACGCGGACCATCCAAAGATCCAAGTAATACTAGGGTTCAAAAAAATAACAAAAAGTAGACAGTGAAAAACGATTGATGATTAATTATTGATAATATATTTTTAAAATCCCGCATTTTGCCTATGCGCATTCTACGTCCAGTGTTTGTTGATGACAATTAACAATAAAAACTCTAAGCTACTCAGCCAATAGCCATGATACATAAAGATTTTCTTTTAAACCCGACTCATTTCCTTTCCGAGTATCTTAATGAGAAAAATTCTTTTGAAAATCTTGCATTCACCTTGTATGTCAATAGTCTATCCGTTCACCAGAACCTAATTAATTCCATGAAAAGCATCTTTCAAACAGTTGGTTCTTTGGCGTAATTCAAGATTTTGCCACCATATCCTACTCAAAACTCTATCCAATCTAAGTTTTTCCTTGTCTCTATGCTACTTCTTTTCGAATCACGATGTAGCACAGATATTTGCCTTCTGCTAGATCAGGCTATCACCTCTTTCTTACTAAAATGCTGAAACGGAATCGAAATTAAAAATGAAACGCCAACAAGTTCGTAATACTTTCAAAATAGTATTCATCCGGAAATCAGCAAAAACTTGAAATTTCAGAAAATGTTTCGATGATAATGAAAATGAAATGAAAGAAAAGATATGATGTGGCGGACGAATAGGAAAGATTTCCGTTTTAATGAAATTTGGCACAGTTTTTAGGTAATAATAGATGTTATTAAGAATTAAGAAACATGACAGAAGAGAGTTTATGGGTATGATTTGAAAGAATAGTATTATAATTACTGGAATGCTCAAGTATTTTCCTATTCCAAGTGATACAGACATGTTGCGTTTGGTTGTTGGAGCTCAATATGGCATTGCATTTAGGTTGCACTTTATTAAAGGTGTTCAGAGGTCTTTTAAAAAGAAGAGGCAAACTCTCGAGCTCGGGACATATTTTTCTTGACTTTCAGTTAAGTTGTGTATAGACACTAGAAGCATGTAGTACGGGGTGAAAGAGAATAACTAAATTTCAAAAGTATCTATACAATAGATGAAGTCTTTGTTTTCTTTGTATCTACTTATCGCTTTTGAAAATCTCGGTCAATTATGAAAATTTTTTACGCATATTTTCATAGAAAAGAACTGCGCCCTGTGTGGGTGTCTTGATTTTTTAAACTATCGTTCAAAGCCAGAAAGTTTGCACTGAGTTCCATAGCTATACCAGCCTCCCTTCGAACTTGAAGAATAAAACTTACTGACAAACGATTCAAACGTACATTTATAATCCTGCGGACTCGCTCGAAACTCACCATTCTCTCTTCAAAATCCTGGCCTCATTTCACTTTCCAACGTCAAAAACTATGGATTATACTAGAGTTTTCTACGAATCCCCAACCAACATCAAAAAACGTTCACAGCAATATTTAATCACGCCAATGACGGCTGCCATCTCTTCGCATGTAGGCATATTTATAGTGCCGGCTTTACTCCTGCAGTTTATACTTCGATATGCACTGAAAAAAGCTCATTATGAGCCTTGTTGCTCGATAGCGTTTTTGTTGTTTTTTTCCTGCAAAAATGTACACCAGCAACTGGGTGGAAACCAAAAATAAGTGATTCTTGTGGAATAATTACAATATGTGAACAGTTTGAGACGCACACAGTTTGAAATGTATGACAGTTGTAGCTTTTCAGGGCATTGCTAGTCAGTTTCGCATAAAATTTAGGACTTTGTAGGCTATGTAATTTATTATGCGTTTTGAGAAATCCCAATCGCTGAGTCTATATGTGTGGTATGCAGGCAGGATTGAAGGTCGACCCAGAAGCTTAAGTTTTCATTTCCGTTTCTACTTTGTTGCAAATATACATACGTGTGGAAGATGCATAATTTTGATATTTTCAATTCCTTACCAACTTGAACCGCAACTTTCCTTGTACTTTCCCTTATACCAATTATCATTTGGGTTTCTTATTCCTTATCTGGAAAGTATTCCAAATGTAATAATGCATTACGACATAATGAATGTACATTGCATGCACATTGATTGAGTGATGGAGAGTGTGGAAAGAAGAAAATATTAAAAAAAAACTGGTAAGCAGTAAAGTATTCTTTACTGTTCCCCATAGCATCACGTTACCGCGTTTTTGTTCTTCGAGCTTGAAATATACTATTTTGGTACATTTTGATTGCTCAGATTACACACTAAATTAGATAAGATAACCTCACTATTTCCCATAATTTTCGGCCTAACTGTTCCCCGAAAAAAATGACTGGAACGTTTCACAGTGTTTCGTTATCTTTAACCCCGTTTCATATTCTATTCAACTAAATTATGTTCAAAAAGATACAAAGTTGATAACTTAATATGCAAGTTTTTGGAGCGACGAATAGTGGTAAACGTTAAGAGGACTACTGAAAGCTTTCATTTTCGCTAATGGTGCTAAAAGCAATCCGCAATGGCTCCCGACAAAAATGGCATGGACATTGTACTACAAGAACATGAAAACTTTTTTCAAAAGTGCTGTCCCTCAACTTTAAATAGTTTCTTGGGAAAATTCAGAATGGAGAAATCGAATAAGGAAACTGCATTTAGAATGGAAACCTGGGAGTACGATTTTGACGGATGTTTTGTCAGAATTTTCTGTTACTGCAATTTTCCAAGAGTTTGAAAGATAATCACACCAAAAAAGATTTTTTTGAATAGTTTGCTATAACGGTTTCAGTTTCAGTACATTAATGTATTAATATGTTTTCAAGTCAAAAAAAAACTCTAGCGCTTCAGAGCCACTTGAAACACTAATGTTCGATGAACAGCAGAGAAATCGTGCAGATTTTGAATGCATATTCGCCCATACGTGCTCCTTATTGAAGTTAACTTCCTTATTACAGTCAAACTCAAAGGCTGGAAAGGATTTCAGGGTGACCACTTGCATGAATTTCATAATTTAAGATAGTCGAGCTCTTGTTATTTATATTCAATATATGTTGCTCATCTTACAACATTTTAAAAGCCGCATCTCCTGTAATATAAACGGATAAAATACTCAGTGCTTGCAACACTTTGCCAGCACTGTAACTAAAAGTGTGCCATAACTGCTTCACGTCAAAATCAATTTACGCTATGAATATCGTTTTCATCCGACTTTTTGATGATTTTATTGAAAGTTGCAGAGACTATGTCCTCCGAAAATTTCAGCTCAATCGAATCTTCCACTCCAGAGATTATCTCCCATAATAATTTTGCTGACATATATATATATATATATATATATATATATATATATATATATATATATATATATATATATATATATATATATATATATATATATATATATATATATATATTATATATATATATATATATATATATATATATATATATATTTATGAATAAAATATATATATATATATATATATATATATATATATATATATATATATATATATATATATATATATATATATATATATATATATATATGTATATATATATATATATATATATATATGTGTATATATATATATATATATATATATATATATATATATATTTAAAAAAAATTGGTTTTGTCATACGTAAAGTTTGCAAAACTTGGATAGTTAAAGCATTAGTTACTCATTTTCATTGCAGATGTTCGCGATATGAATACTTAATGCTAGCATTTATTGATACGAAAATAACAAATCGTCTCGTGCTGGCAGGCCTTTGCTGGCATCAAAGTCAAAAACATATCACATCTGCTTCACATTAAAGTAACCTACCCCGCAAATTTGTTTTCGATCCAATGACTTCATTAGAAGTTATAGGGGTATAAGAAATTTAGAGGTAGTCATGAAATATTCGCAATCTTAATATTTGTTGTTTATCGTCAGTACAAGACCATTGCCAAGTGAAAGTTGAATGATGACCAAAATACAACAACAACCATAGCTGGTAGCCCAATCATGATTTCCCACACCAAACTCATACCAAATTTGGCCTACAATAAGGTCCATTTACCATATGCATTTTGTTTTGAACTCATCATTGCACTGGAAGTTATAGGGCAAAAAGTTTGACTATGCTGACCGAATTTTTAATCCGCATAACACAAAAACTACGAGTTCTTAGTGAATTTTACTAATTTTCGAAGAAAATTAGTATTAAACTCGCTTCGCGAAATATATATATATATATATATATATATATATATATATATATATATATATATATATATATATATATATATATACATATATATATATATATATATATATATATATATATATATATATATATCTATATATATATAAATATAAATATATATATATATATATATATATATATATATATATATATATATATATATATATATATATATATATATATATATATATATATATATATATATGCAAAATGATTAAGGGAGATAATCTCTGGATTGGCTGATCCGATTGAGCTGAAATTTTAGAAAAAAATAGACGTACATTACAGGTAGGCCCATAATTTACTAGAATTCAGATATCTTAAACCTTTTGGCGTCGGCGGGCATTTTAGTGAATTTTCACGTACTCCTATATTTCCAAGCAGTGTAACTTTTTGTTAAAAAAAAAGTACCAGAAATGAAAGCTCATTATGTTCTTAGTTTGCTCATGATAAAGAATTGGTAATATTGAGCCTTGTGTAGGCGCTGAGTGCCTAAAAGTAGGCAATGATTTTTTTTCCAATTTCGACAACCCGTGATCAAATTACCTCTACTTTCAGCACTCAAAACTTCTGTTCACGAAAACTAGCGATCGGATAATGCGATCAATATGAAATTTACAGGACATGTTGAAAATAGTTAGCACCAGGTCTGATAGAAGCTAGCACATGATTGCCAGCACCAGACAATTTCGTAAATATTGCAACAACAGAGCCTTCCATTTTGTATTCATAAGCAAAGCATTTACAATCAAATAAGCAACCGATATTTAAACGTTCCAAGTTTTGGAAATTTTTCGGATGGCAACCCCAGACATAGTTTAATCGCTGAAACTTTCGATGATATCCTCGGATGAAAACGAAATTCAAAGGATAGATTGATTAAGCACAACATGTTATGGTAGATTTATTGCTGCTGTGTTGGACAAATGTTGCCAGCACTGAGCATTTTCATCATTTGTGTTATAGGAAATGCTGTCAGAAAATGATATTTGTTCTTTTGAATAAGATATGGTTGATATGATACTACAAAGAAGTGTATAACATCTTCACACACTTTTAAATCCCTCAAAGATAATTTCTTCGAAAATTAGTTTTCTAGCGGTTCTGACGCGCTAGACTTTTTTAAGATGGCACCACTGCCCCAGGGTTTCATCACACATTCATAATCATCACTTCTATTAGATCCTTCTTGAGGTTAATACAAACTGTGAATTTAAACTGGATCCAATTATTGAGTTGTCAGTTCTCGAGAGCAAAAATAGAGGTCATTTGGTGAAGTACTGCGAAAAATTTGGTGACAAAATAATTTGGTGTAAGCCTAAAGGATTTTCAAAATATTTAATATGAATCTGTAGACAAAAAAGTAAGTTTATCAAAAATTTGTATTTTTCTCCATAAATCAATCTGATTATGTTTCCGAAAGCTGTCTCAATTTGAAATTTTGCAGATTGTCATTGGCTACTTTTAGGCACTAAACGTTTCTTTAGAGTTTTTAATTTCTAGAATGATATTACATTTAAGCCAGAAACATTATTTAATTAACTTTCTGTGCTTAGTTTTTCCTCATATTTTACTGCGATAGAATTATAGGGGACCCCGAAAATTTACAATAACATCCGCCCCCACCAAAAGCTTAAAAATAGTTTACTGTAAATCAAAAACGCTTTACAGCTAATGTATACTAACAGCTTTTGAAAATTTGAACAGAGTCTGCTAACGAGTTTGGAATCGCCAAAAACCATCAACAAGGGCAGCATACAAAAAAATAAGTTATTGTCCCTGGAGCAGGGTTTCCGACTTCGGTCAAAAAAGAGTGGCCAAAGCTCCCCCATAAAATATACCAAGCAGGCCAGTGCGAAACCTGAAAAGGAGAAGTTCTTACTGGCCTCCGCCAAATAAAAAGGCTGTGGTTTCCCTGACCTGGCAGTTACTGTCGTGCTGTTTACAATCGCGTTTCACCTAAATCAATTTTTGCAAACTTTGTCATTTTTTTTTTTCGTGTTCTTACAAGGTGTTTCGTTTTGTGATTGGAACAAAGCTTATAACTATGAGTCATAAGTGCTGCTTATTGAATTGTACTGCCTATGACAGTAAATCTAAATTTGTTACGTGTAAAGGCTATTGTCAGCGCAGACTACATGGAGCATATATGGATGCGCCAAGAGACTGGTATTCTTCATATCTTGCTGAACACTTTCTTTGCTCAGATTGCCAAGATACTGAAAGCCGTCTCAGATACATGTACGACAATATCATACAGCATATTGAAAATTTGATTGTGGACAAAGATGACCTCCTCGCAAAACAGATCGCTCAGGCAAAAGCAAACGCCGACAGCTTTGCAGAAATGGCCAGATGCTTTGATGGACTAATTAGTGCGACATCTAGCACCAACAACAACAACAAGCACAATATCGAAAAAGCTATCTCCACTATCGATAAGAAACTATCTGTGCTCATTGAGAGCAAAATTTGCGATCAGTCTGAAACAAGCTTTCCTAAAGAAAACAACCTTGGGACTGACCTTCTCGATACATTGCTGAGCAAAGTAATGAGTCTTGATAACAACCTTGGAATTCTTTCGGACAAAATTAGCCATATCAGCTCCACATCATCCAGAGTTGAAGCTCTCGAGCACGTATCCAACAAAGCTGTAATCCCAGCCATGGTAGATAAGACAACATCTCCAATGAAGCTAAGTGTACCTACGTCCAAAAAAAATACTTCAAAAGCCTTAGTCGTACCGCCGGAACGACCTATTTCGAAGTTTGGTACTTATTGGTCTCGTGATGAATGGTACTCCAGGATCAGAAGAATTAAGCTTTCCAACAATGTATCGGGTAAACCAACAGAAAGGATTGTTGGTGTTAAGTCTCTGAATAAGACATTCTTTGTAAAAGGAGCTCCAAGCTACGCAGACAACTCCTGGCTATGCAAATTACTGAAGGATGACTTAGGAATCACTGATTGCAGTTGCGAAATATTTCCAGCTCGGCTTCGTAGACAGAAGCGTAAATCCCACACGTGTTTTAAGATGTCTTTCCCAGCTAAATACGCATGGCTTTTTTCGAATCACATGCAGTTTGGGGACACCTACACCTGGAACGGTTTGATATTTAGTTCTTGGCGAAACAAACACACCAAACGAGTAAACAACAATCCCAGTCAACGTGGAACTAATCAACTTCAACCAGTGCATATTAAAAAAAACATTAGCAGGTATTTAGGCAATTCCTTAGAATCAAACTCCAAGAATACTCCTCTTTATCCTAGATATCCACAATCTAATAAAATTAAAATCCAGTCAGAGCTCCTTACTGATTCCCACTCATCAATTTCACTAATAGCACCCCAAAAATTATCTAACTCTCTTGTGCCAGAAACTACTCATTCCTCAAACACTAATTCCAAAAGTAGTGAGGCATTAATACCATCTAAACAGCTGTGTGGTGCTGACACTATTTCAGCTCCTAAATACAATAATTTTATACGTGGTGAGGATCAAATACCATTAAATTCCGGCTCAATAACAATACCAAACCCGGCAACCATTCAACCCTCCACTACAAAATTTATTGACCCGTTAGTACCTCCTACAGTGAAACTAACGAAAAATTCAATTAATGATTCAGATAGTAGATACCTGTTATCTCGTTTCAGAGACCATAAGATCTATGATATTGTCCGCCTTTACCTTGCATATATGCATAACGTGAACGATTCCACCTGTTTCGAGGGAAAAACGAAGACACACCTAAAAGTAATGATTCAACAAGAAGGCCTTCCCACTGATATTGACTCCCTTCGTAAATTTTTCATCCGCTATCATGGTGAACTTGGAATTACCCCGGAGCAGGTCAAACTTGACCTTGAAGCTTATCGCTCTTATGCAAGCTCCAAATATATCACACTATTACAAAAGTCTCGCGAAAACCATAAGAAATATTATTCCTAACAATAAAATTCCTTTCAATTCTCCTAGATTTCTCTATCACAACTGCAGCGGCATGAGAGGCAAACTAAACAAACTATTTCTTGGCGCCAAATCTTGCCATTTTAGTATTCTGGCCATCACTGAGACGTGGTTGAATGATTCATACCGAAACGAGGAAATACTTGACTCTAATTGGACCATATATAGGGCTGATCGCGACTACGCTCAGACTGGTGGTTCAAGGGGCGGTGGTGTTCTAATAGCCATTCACAATTATTTTTCTAGTGTGCCTGTCTTAACTAACCACTGTAAGCTATTTGAGCACAAATTTGCTAAAGTTTTATTCAACAAGCACTATCTTTACATTGGTATTGTCTATGTGCCACCTCGCTCTGACGACAGCACTTACAATTATATAATCGACATGATATCTTCGGTTATTGCTTCCATAAATGAAGAAGACAAAATAATCGTATTTGGGGACTTCAATCACCCGAATATCAGCTTTACCATCGACGAGAGTGATAACCATCTCCTCCCGGTCAACTTTATCGACACCATTGATTTCAACCTTATCAGCTCATTTATAGCAATGATTTGCAGCAGGTCAACCCGACTTCTAACCAGAACGGTAGTTGGTTAGATTTGATTTTCACAAATTTCTATGACGAAGTGGTGGTTAGTCCAACTATTGACGCTGAGAATCTTTTCTCTAATACTGTTCATCACTCTGCTCTTACAGTTGAGCTATCCACCATCGATCTCGCTTTCAACCAGTCATACAATAACGAAATTGTATATGATTTCCGTAATGCTGACTATGAAAGCATTAGACATTATCTTGATTCTATAAACTGGACAAGTTCCATATCAGCGTGTGACTTAGATGACCTTGTTTCTTCCTTCTACAGAATAGTTTTTCACGCTATTAATAATTATGTACCCAAGATAAAAAAGCGTAATAAGCTCTCTGAGCCATGGCTCGATAGTAACTTGAGGCAATTAAAGAACCAAAGGAATAAGCTATACAAGGCAATATAACAAGATATCAATATCAGTGGGGATTTAAAAAGAAATTACGATCTATTATCAAATGAATTTTCGGTAAAATCTGGCGAAGCGTATAATTTTTACGTGAATTTAATGGGAGAAAAAATTATTAACGACCCGAAAAAGTTCTTTGATTTCGTAAATACCAAACGAAAAACGACTGGCTACCCCGTTTCCATGTTCAGAGATAAATCAGTTTCTTCTGCTCCACAAGAAATTTCTAATTTATTTGCGTATCATTTTCAGAGTTCATATTACGATCCTTTAGCCCCGACAACAAATTTAGCAGTTTCCTCTGCTCCAACTGAGCCAACGTCTCTCATCAACAGAATCGTTTTAACTAGAGAAGCAATCGCCAATGCAATCAACGAGCTAAACATCAACAAAGGTCCTGGTCCCGATCAAATCCCACCTTATTTTGTAGTCCAGTGCATCAACCAGCTAATTACTCCTTTATTCATAATTTTCAACAAGTCACTGTCATTAGGCGTCTTCCATCTTCCTGCAAGTCTTCTTATCTTACGCTTATTTTCAAAAGCGGTGACAAACTATTAGTTGATAACTATCGAGGCATCGCTATTCTCTCTGTGATCCCCAAACTCTTCGAGAAGCTGGTTTGTGATACACTAACACCTATCATAGACCCTCTTCTTAACGAACAACAGCATGGATTTCGCAAAGGTAGGTCAACCACCACCAATCTCATGATCCTAGTATCAGTTCTCTGTGAAATGGAAAAAGGAAACCAAGTTGATGCGATCTATACTGATTTTAGTAAGGCTTTTGACAGGGTCGACCATCAGATTCTGACACATAAGTTAAGAAATATTGGCATATCTGGTTCCCTTCTCAAATGGCTCATATCCTATATTCGCGATAGAACACAGATGGTGAAATTTCAAGGGGCATTGTCCAAAACAATTTCTGTGCATTCTGGAGTCCCACAAGTCAGTCATTTGGGCCCCCTGCTCTTTAATATATTTATCCCCGATCTATCTCGGATTTTATCTGATACTCCCCATCTCTTCTATGCTGATGACTTGAAAATGTATCACACTATCAAGACTCTCTCTGACGTTTCTTTTGTCCAGTCGAAGCTTGATTCCCTTGAGCAGTGGTGAATAAACTTAATCTCAACGTTGGTAAGTGCTACTTGATAAATTTCTCCCGAAAGAATAATGTTATGGCTAACTCTTACTACCTTAACAACAATGAGCTTAAAATTGTTGATTATGTCACAGACTTCGGAGTAATTTTGGACAAAAAAATGCGTTTCAACCGGCAATATGATGTAGTCTTATCCAGAGCTAACAAGCAGCTAGGGTTTATTAAGAGGCGTGCTAAAGAATTCAAGAACATTTGGGTCACCAAGTCTCTATTTACATCACTGGTGCGGCATTTACTTGAATACGCTTGCATAATTTGGAGCCCAAATTCTGTTACTCACTGTGAAAGACTAGAATCGGTGCAGAAACAATTTTCACTCTTTGCATTGAGAGACGTCTGCAATCCACTAGATTTTCATAATATCCCCTCTTATGAGCACAAACTTAAACTTTTAAATCTAATGACTCTAGCCACAAGAAGATTGGTAGTTAGCGCTTGCCTTACCTTTGATATCATTAATGGAACGGTAAAGATAGGAGCCCTATCGAACAAATTTACAATTAACAACCAAGCTAGGCGCACTAGGCATACACGTCTTCTGAGGGAATATCAGCACCCCACCGGCTACGGGTATAATGAACCCATTAGTAGATGTTGTCGAGTATTTAACAGTATAAGCCAGCACTACTCTCCAGGTATTTCCAAATATACCTTCAAAAATAACTTGACAAAGGCTTTATTAACATCATAGTCCAGCTATCACCCTTCCTTAATTGCCTGAAGAAAATATAAGTTAAATGTTTTCATTATACTTTAATTATAAGATTTAATGTTTTATAAGATTTAATGTTTTATTGTCATAAGTAATATTATGTTTCTGTCTTAATTGCATAGATAAATGTTGTTTTTTTGATGGCTTGCTTGGCAAATAAATAAATAAAAAAATTAAATAAAATAAATAAAATTCAACTTTATAAATTCATTCTATATATTCATTATAAAATATTTGATTTAGAATACAATCTACAAATGGTAAACAATTGTTACCCACTTGTGTGCAAAAAATGGGTATTTGAAATCCCGCTTCATAGGATAGTAGAGATAGTTTACGAAATTCGAATCCTTTTTGTCTTTCTATCGAGCGAATTTTCAAAGAATAAAACTGTAATACGTCAATGGTAGTGGTTGTGTAAACACCTCAATCACTCCTCAAATATTCTAAATCACTAGCGAAACATATGTACTTTTTTAAATTCGAGAAAATATATTTATGATAAAATAGAAATGTGAGAAATCCATTTTTTTGTAAAAAAAAGAAATTGTCACGGTTCGTTTGGTTCTGTAATAAGAGATCTCAGAAATTATATCAATTCGCTGTAAATAACAAAAAAAAAGAATATAATATAAATGTAATGGAATTTTAGCATAGGGAAAAATATATGAATGTAGATAGTATATGTAAATAAGAAATAAGTCGGTTAAATTGATAAAAGATACAAAGATACCAGTCACTATTTTGAACCAGAAGTCAGAAGATAGGATGAAACCACGAACCGGTCAATGATGCGGGGGCGCACCATCAAGCCAAGACAAGTGTGGTTGACACAAATAGCACGAACCACAGTTGGTATGACCCGGAAGTGAACCTTCCGCGGGTAGTCAGGAGCGTCCCTCTTAACATAACGAGTGGTGGCTCAAACACTGACAGATGAAGAGGACCCCTTCGCGACATCTACCACGAACAACGCTACAAAATACCAGCATGCACTCGCGTTAGGGTATTCATTCGGATATCTAGACTGAAGTTACGAACGAAGATAGATGTCGACGTTTTAACGTTTTATTACATGTACTCTACGCGTTAATACTATGCCACCGGGAGATACAAAACACGACAATTAACGCAACTGACCAAACAATCATTCGCGAAGTGTCAACTGTCAAACCGTCTAATGTGACAATTGGAATGATGGAATCAGACCACCAGATGCAGAACGACCGAAATGGAGGTCATTGCCGCTGGAATGTAAAGTCCAATGCCATGTGGAAAATCAAAAGTGCAACGGCCGAGAGGTTGCAATACGCACAAGTGCATGCAACGGAGCCGAAGAAGGAATCCGTTGGGAATAACAGACTGAAGGCTCCGTGTGAAGGGAGCACCACGAATTGGTCTCTCTAACAAAGAGTGCGGCAGCGAAAAGCTGAGGTGGGACTGATTGATTTTTATCTTTTTGATTGATTTAACGAGTACGAATACGAGCTGTCGACGAGAAAGACGCACCAACAAGTGGCGACAAGTTCCTGCCAAAGTATTGGAAGAGCAATTCCAAGAGCGGCACCGAGAAATATCTGCAAGATCGGGGTAAAGAGTGTGTCGAGTCGCCCAGCAGAGTCCAGGAGCTGTTAAGTTCGAGGAGTGTGCAGCAACAGGGGGCTCCCAATATCAGGTTAGCTAGCAATTAAGGCAGCGTAAGATAATGCTTCGCGATCATTTTCGTATTGTTAATCTTTAGACAGCCTGGCGCGGAAATTGAAACAAGATTTGGTGCAGTTTATCATATCATGGTAGCAATCGACTAAGTTAAGTGCCAATCAGTTTATGTTTGAATAAATTGAGTCCTGTAAGCAAAATAACGCCTAAGCGAGTTTTCAATTAGTATCATTAAAGGAGTATTCATTTGTAAGCTGAACGAACCGTCGCGATTTCTCGTTTCCTCGCGGTGGTGGAAGGGCTAGTTCGGTTGGGAAACGAGTGGCGCCCGAATCCACCTCAATCTTCGCGAGCAGTGGCCGCCCGGATTGTCCGCCCATGGTACGTGTTGAATCCACGGGTTCAGTGTGTAACAAAATATGTGGGCAAAGAAAATAAATAAAACTTTCAAATTGATCATAATGACGTTCAATATTACTGTTGAAAGCGTATAATATTTTCGGTTCAAATAAATGAAAGCTCCAATATCATTTTCCTACTAAACGGAAAACCTAATTCATTTCATGCGAATACACACATTTTCACCAGCCTAATATTGAGATATCAATTGCTCCTTTCTAACTTCCTAGGAATTGATCGTGTGTATGTATTAGCATGAGATAAATTCAATCTTACTTAACCTTCGCTCTTTATTATAAATAATCTACATACTTACTAACTTAGAAACATTATGCATATAATCGGTCAAATCCCATACAAAAGAGCTTTACTGACGAATTGAAAAGCTCTTTTTGTATGGGATTTCACCGTTGAATTCGTTTCGCGAAGAGTATAGTACTAGGCTTGAGATATGATTGCCAGCGAATTGAACACTCAGCATAGTTTAGCTATTTGGCTATCTTAGCTAAGCTCGCTTTAAACAAACACTAGAACGATCCCGACTTCATTTCACTGTCGGTCCGGTACAATTAAGCTAGAAATACACTGGCGTCACGTCACGTGAGGTCACGTGCCGTCACATCAGCTGACCACACGTGTGATAGATCTGCAGTACCATTTTGTATGGTTAGAAATACACTGGCGACACGCCACACGGCTCACGTGACGTCACGTGACCTCACGTTTTTGATAATCTGGAAATTCAGATTTTTGAGCTCACGTGACAGCACGTTTAACATGTAACGTATATTTTTGAACGTCGTATATGGCGAAATAAGTACTGATTAATCAAAATATCGGTTATAAGTACATAAATATGCAAATTGAGTGACGTAAATATGTATTTTATAATTGAAATCGTCGTTTTAGCCAACATTTTCAGCACATGGTATTTGATTTGGTTGAAATGTATAAGGTAAGTGATTTGTTGAAAATGTATAAGTATGAATAGTTGTGAAATGGCGAAATATATTGATGCTGCTAAATTGTGTGAAAAAGATGTAGCAGGATTTTTATGTGGAATTTGCATTGGTATGTTTTATAATTATTTACATGCATTTTTAGTGTTTGTAAAAACTTTTGGTAACATGTATATGACGAACTACTTTTCTATTAGCGCCAAATGTTGTTCGTTCAAAATACCAAGCAAATATGGAATTTGTAGGTATGCCGCCTGAGGCATACATTACAGAACCACTGAAAGTTTATGATAATGCTATAGGCATAATCAATGCAACTGAACTGTGTTGCGCAGTGAAATTCGGTCAAACCTGAAATTTTTAAAAATCCAATTGCATATGATCGTGTGCGTCCGGGAAATAGGAGATATCATATGCAAATTTAAAACATATTTTGTTTTTTGTTTGTCTCATTTTTCCTTTGCAATATACTCAGCCGCTATTAATGGATAAAATACTCACTGATATAACTTTTCTAGACTGTTAAGGATGCATATAATGAAACACCAGTGACAGATAACGTGAAGTATTACAGATATACAGATAACGTTAAGTATTGTGTTTGCATTGCTTTCCTTCCGCCCAGAAAGCATGGCAAGAATGTTGTATTGCATTGATTGTAACTGCAGCATGAATTTTTGTTAAGTCAGTATGGAAGGGACAAATTTCATTTAAAAAACAACAACAGTCTTACTGCTTTAACTTTGTTCGATAAATACGCTTGCAGGTAACAAATGGTATTCTCCAGACGTTTCCCTTGCACGATTAACCGGATGAACCCAAAATCGACGCTCCCTTTGAAGAACTGCACAAACAACAACATTTTCTAAGTCTTCTTCAAAATCTGAAGAGCTTGTGGATGAGTCTGTACTCTCGCACATTATAATATAATTAATTGTTAATACAGTTACAAAACACTTTTCGAAAACGCGATATAAACTATTGTCACACAACTGGAGATAGTTAACCGTCAACCGTCGATCAGCAACTGCAACACACGTGACGTGACACAAGTGTATTTCCAAGCGTGAGCTCATGCCTCCACACGCAAAACGTGACGGCACGTGAGCTCACGTGACGTGACGCCAGTGTAGTTCTAGCTTTAAAGTGTCGACGATGTTAAGCTAGAACTTAAAAGTGATAATGTATACGTATTTAGACCTAAGCGGATCAACTTTGTGAGAAACATTTTTTAAAAACTAAAAAGTGATAATGTATACGTATTTAGACCTAAGCGGATCAACTTTGTGAGAAACATTTTTTAAAAACTAAAAAGTGGCTTCTTGACATTAGCTGGCGCCTGAGCAGGGACCTGATTATCGTGCGATTAATCAATAGAATACAGTCACGTAGTCCTAACGCGAACTGGTTTAAAGTAACTATTTGATTTCCGTGTCAAAGATCGGTCCCACGCACCGCATCGCAAGAGGAACGTCGCGTGTGTAATCTAACATATCAAGAAAAGCCTCCTGAGGAAAAGAGGCGCCCAGTAGCAGCCATCCAGGACAGCAAAAAGGAGTCAGCAGCAGTTGTGACAGTCGCTCCAGAGAAAAAAAAAGATAATTGAAAAGAAAAAAAGAAGATAATTGTTCCTTTTGAATTAGAATAGCATAACCTGAGTAATTTAAGTTATCAATAGAGCAAATATGAAAATAAATCTCTACAGGCAAGATTCGTTAATCAAAACTTATAATTTCAAAACATATAAATTACATATTCTTTCCCAAAAAATATATTAGCTGACTTCTAAATTACATTTGAACACATATGCCCAAGCTCCACAGCCTCCAGCGCAGGCCATCGCGCAACCTTTTTTGGTGCTGATGTTTCAAAAGAGCCCATTCAAAATCAAATTGAGAATTTGATTCGATATATCCTCTCTCTAGAAAGTCCGAGAATAGTTAATACTATGCTTAATCCTAGTTCCGACCTGAACATGGAAGGTGACCAAGTCATCAACTAGAATATGTTGGGTAATTTGGCTGATATGGACAAGCTACTGGACGTTATAAAAAGCTTGCGTGAATTTTCAGGCCAACCAGGAGAGTTTAACTCCTGGAAAAAGAGCGTGGAGCGCATGCATAAGCCCCATGACCACCTCAAGGGGTCTCCACGATATTATGGAATTTTAAACGTAGTTCGGAATAAAATCTTTGGCCAAGCGGATACGGCACTAGAATCATACAATACGCCGCTCAACTGGGAGCGTATTTCAAAGTGTCTCACACTGCACTATGCAGACAAGCGTCATTTGGGTACCTTAGAGTACCAAATGACGTGTTTAGTGCAGGGAAACGATTCAATTTAAGAATTCTACCAAATAGTTCACCAGCATTTATCTCTAATCCTTAACAAGATTTCGTGCATGGAATTTAGCAACGACATCATGGATGTCTTAGTCTGTTCCTGTAGGGAAAAAGCACTTCACACCTTCATCCGGGGTCTGAAGGGTGACTTACCCAAACTTCTTTTAATGAGGGAGCCCGCCGATTTGCCTCAAGCGCTTCACTTATGCCTGAAGCTGGAGAATGCCAATTACCGGACACTACACGCAAACAATAGCGGCTATGTGCGTCGGCCACAACAAAGCTTACCACTTCTGATTCCTCCCAGGCAAAAATTGGCAAATGTACCGCCTGTACCAGTGCCATGTCGCACCTTTTATCTTGAGTTGGCTCATTTTCCACAAAACCCACATAGAGCAAATTACCGGTCGACCACCCCATTTCCAAATCATTTCAAACCTTTTCCTTCGTACAACATGCAATCGTATCATGTACCTCAAAATGGCCAACCTACATTTAACAGACTTCCACCTAAACCACAGGCCGGAGCCTATGGATGCAGACCAGTCAGTGCATTCGAGAGCCATAAATTATCAAAACAGACCTTCACGACCTTTTCCGCAAAAAAATATCCATCATCAGCCCAAGTGCACGCTCCTAACAAGCAACAAAGGACCTTCCATAAGCAATGCTCATACAACCCCAACGAATCGGTCGAATACGAGAAAATTGTGCTTCAAGAAGGCCCTTTAAATGATTCAGATTGGGTCGATTATCCAGGTACCGAAATTATAAATGAGACAGAATCACCTTCAAACTTTGATAACTCGCCTATAGAAAGCGAAGTAACCGAATCTGATTGTCAAGATGTGCATTTTTTAGATCTATGAGCTCTTCGCTACCATATTTTAAATTTCGAGCAAAGAGTGGAAAAATCTTCAAATTACAGCCAAACAGTGTAATAAACCATATACATAGCGAACGTACATTTTCTGTGAATTCGGTGGGCGGAGACGTACAAATAACGCACCACGTGTTAATAAACCTCTTTGGCCCTTCGACCCCCAAATTAAAGTTTTTCATTTTACCAACCCTCACGTCATTTCACGGTCTTCTGGGAAATTATAGTTTGAAAGAACTAGAAGCGGTGATTCACACTGCCGGAAACTTCTTCACTATCAAAGGCCACATCAAAATTCCTATAAAGCAACATTTCTCCTGTTCTGTTTATAATCTTAATTTGCGTACTGGGCATTTGACCGTAAAACAAACAGAAAAACTAGTGTCCCTCTTAAAAAAATACAACACTTTATTTTCCGATCCCAATGAGTGACTCACATACACTACAAAAGTCATAGGAGAGATTCGCACCAATAATGCCAGCCCGGAATATTCAAAGTCATATCCGTACCCAATCCGTACCCCATGGCTCTGAAAACAGTGGTCGAAGGAGATATTGAACAACTTCTTAAAGATGGTATCATCAGGCCATCTCGATCTCCATACAACGCTCCTGTGTGGATAGTAGCGAAAAAAATGGATGCATCTGGCGAGAAAAAATATAGACTTGTTATCGACTATAGGAAATTAAATTCCGTAACCATCCAGATTGCTATCCAATTCCGGAGATCAACGCGGTACTCACCAATTTAGATAACTCCAGATACTCGGGGTCGTAGACCTCAAGAGCGGCTTCCATCAAATCCCGCCCAAGGACACCGACATTGAGAAAACTGCATTCTCGGTCAACAATGGGAAGTATGAGTTTACTCGTCTTCCTTTTGGTTTAAAAAACGCCCCTTCCATCTTTCAGCGCACTCTAGACGACATTCTAAGAGAACATATAGGCGTCGAATGCTACGTGTACATCGACGACATAGTTATCTTTGGTACAACGGAAGACGAGCACCTTAAGAACATCGATCTAGTATTTGCCACCCTTGAACAGGCAAATATGAAGATGCAAGTCAACAAGTGTGAGTTTCTTCAGCAGTCAGTCGAATTCTTAGGGTTTGTCATATCGGAAAGTGGGACGAAAACCAACCCACAGAAAGTGGAAGCGATAGCCAAGCATCCGCCACCAACGACGATAAAAGAGCTCAGATCATTCTTGGGTATGGCGGTATATTACCGGTTCATCTGAGACTACGCCAAGTTAGCAAGGCCCCTAACATCATTGCTCAGAGGTGAAGAAGGTCACGCATCCAAGAATGTTTCAAGTAAAATGAAAATTTCATTAAATAAAAACGCACTCGAGGCATTTCAAAAATTAAAGACGCCCTCACATCGCAGAATGTAATGTTTTCTTACACGGATTTAAGTAAACCATTTGACCTTATTATAGATGCTTCTCAGTACGCGTTAGACGCCATATTATTCCAAGAGGAGAGGTCAATTACTAAACCGAAGAAAATGACGCGGCTAACGAAAAGGAAATGTTGGTCATAATTTGGGCATTGAAATCGTTACGAAACTTCGTGTATCGCTCCCGTAAGGTGCAAATTTACACGGACTACCAGCCGCTCACATATTATCTAAGCCATAAGAACGCATGGCGAAACGCATGGGCTTAAACCATCAGTCGAAGCCCCGATAAACACTTTCAGGAATCAGCTCCTCCTTAACCTTGGGGAGACTACTGAATACCAACTTGAAAAACCCACGGAGAGGTAAACTTTTACCTTTTACCTTTACTTTTACCTCCTGCATAATCGCCATCAAACTGTACATGCGTAATTAATTTCATATCCTGTTATTTCGTTTGATCGAAACTCTCAGAATTTTCAAATAATAAATTTGTAGGCCAGGAAAACAAGACGAAAAAACTCTAGCGCACCTGAACCGCTAGAAACACTAATGTTCGAAGAACAGTAGAAGAATTGTGCAGGTTTTGAGTGCATATTCCACCACATGAGCTGCTTATTACGGCCAAACTGTTTCAAATGCCACGTTTTATTTTGGTCTCAAGAATGCATTATAACTCATATGGTAGAAGGTTTCAGATATTACCACTGGCATGGGTTTCAAAGTTTATGAAAGAAAAACACTTGTTAAATATATTCGTTATCAGTTGCTTATTTCACCAAACTTTGAAAGCAGCATCTCATATAACATCAATGAAGAAAATGCTTAGTGCCTGCAGCACTGTAACTGAAGTTGGTGTTTGGGGCTGCGATCCGAAAAATTTGCAGAACTTTGGGAATTGAAACATCGGTTATTTATTTTCATTGTAAATGTTTTCGGTATGAATACTAACTGTAAGCATTTATTGATACAAAAGTAGCACAACCGAATCGTGCTGGCAACCTTTCGCCAGTATCAAAGCCAAGAATATATCACATCTGCTTCACGTTGTTATATTACATTCGAAGTTATAGGAGTATAAAGAAATTTAGGGTTACCTGCAGCGAGTTTTTTCAAATAATCGAAAGCTTAATATTAGCTGTTTATTGTCACTACAATATCATTACCAATTGAAAATTCTACAATAAAACCGCTTAATAAAGATATTGCAAACAAACACAAAACCAAAACCAACCAATAGCTGGCAACCCTATCGAGGCTTTTCAACCAAATTTGGCCTGAATAATGTTTATAATAGGTTCCATTAGTTGTATGAAATTCGTATTGATTCCATTACTGCACTGGAAGTTAAAGGGCAAAAAGTTTTATTTTCCTGAGCGAATTTTCAAAACCAAAGACACAAAAATTACCATAGCTGGCAGCACCAATCGAATTTTTCAACCAAATTTCTATCAAACAGAGTTTAGAGTAAGTTTCAGCTACTGTGTCAATTTGGTTACTAATTCATCTGGTTACTAATTCACATTTCATAGGGCAAAAAGCAGTTTTTTTTTCTTTGTAATTTTTCAAGATGGCACCACTGGCACAGAGTTGCCCACAATTCAAAATCGCTTCTATCAGACCTGGTTCTACTTAAATTCAATGCATTCTGTAAATTTCAATGGTATCTGATTATTGGTTCGTGAATTCCCGTGAACAGAAGTTTTTGATGCTAAAAATATAGGGTAACTGGGAAAGAGTTACCGTTCTTGTCCGACATGAAATTTCCAAAGTTTTACTTTGAACGTGTAGATAAAGCATAAGATCTGTATACAGATTGGTTTTATTGTAAGAAACGGACATTTTTAGGATATTCGATGATTTGAATGTTTTCACTTCCAAATTTTAATTTTTTCAAATTTAAGACACCAAAATTATCATAGCTGGCAGCTCCAACCGAATTTTTCAACCAAATTTCTACCAAACATGGTTTGAAAGGTCCAGCTACTGTGTGAATTTCGTTAAAATCGAACGATTCAATCAGAATTTATAGGGCTAAAAGCAGTTATCTTTTTTAGTGATTTTTCAAGATGGCACCACTGGCACAGAATCGCCCGCATTTCAAAATCACTTCTATCAGACCTGGTCCTATTTAAGACCAATACAGTCTGCAAATTTCAATTTATTCTGCTCATCGGATCGTGAGTTTCCGTGAACAGAAGTTTTTGATGCTAAAAATAAAGGTAAATTGGGCAAGGGTTACCAGGCGTGCCCGTTATACCGTATCCAATTTTTTTTCTTGTTTATGTAAAAAAAACACGAAATTTACATATGAGTGGCTTTTTTTGAAGAAACGGCATTTTTTCAAGAGAGACGATAATTTGGGGGTTTTCACGTTCAGTGCTTGCCCTAGCTTTAGGGTTGCCAGCACGCTCATCAAAAGCTACACAAATCTACAACTAAATAATACCAATATGTCCTGAAAATTTGGTAATGATTGAATAGCTCTGTCAAAAGTTATCGCAATTTAAATATTTTCAATTTTTCCCGTTCTGTTTTTAGGCACCCAGCGCACACATGGGGTTAAAAAATTCCAAAACATTATCAGATTCACATGTAAAACACGTTCGAAATTTATTTTGTTGGCTTTATTTTTGCAAAACTTAATTGTGTACGGAATAATAGGTATATTAAAAATATCACTAAAATGGCCGCCGGCGCCAAAGGGTTAAAGATTTTTAACTTTTTCTGAGACCTGGCACTATTCTGCATATACACCAATGTGTCCTGAGATTTTTTTGTTCCTGAGATTTTTTCACTGAAATTTGTTGATGATATATACTATATATATATATATATATATGTATATATACACAGTGCGTCCATTAAGTTTCGAGACTGATTCCATTAATCGCAAAATAAACAAGATATCTCGAGTTTTTCAAATTTTTTATTCAAAGTATTCTCCCTTCGCTTTAATACACTTCTTACAGCGGTTCAATAGTGATTCAAATACGTGCTCTAGCTCATTTTGTGGAATAGCCTCCAATGCTTGTGTCGAAGCCGTTTTAATGGTCTCAACATCTTCAAAAAAGCATCCTTTCAACTTCATCTTCAACTTAGGAAACAAGGAGAAGTCACACGGTGACAAATCTGGTGAATACGGTGGGTGGTCCAACACACAGACTTGATTTCGGGCCAAAAACTGACGAACAATGATTGATTTGTGAATCGGCGCATTGTCGTGCAACAAACACCATTTCTCTGGATCGCGGTATTCGGGTCGAGTACGACGGATTCTGGCCATCAAATGCTTTAACACTTTGAGATAAAACGCGCCAGTGACCGTTTGACCAGTTGGAACGAACTCTTTGTGGATGATGCCTTTGCTATCGAAGAAAGTAATGAGCATTGTTTTGATTTTTGAAGGAGATTTTCGCGTTTTTTTGGCTTGTGGTGAGTTTTTCGACTTCCATTCCGAACTTTGGCGCTTAGTTGCTGGATCGTACTGAAAGCACCATGTTTCGTCGCCAGTAACAATTGATTTCAAGAATTCAAGAAAATTTTCAGAAAATGAAAGATTTCAAGAAAAATGAAAAGATTTCAAGAAAATGACCGCTCTCTGTTCCATGTTGGAATTTCAACGTCAGATCAAAAACTGTTTAGGGAAAACTTTCACATCTTTGTCATTAGTCATCTAACTCGAATGAAATTTTACACATGGATAGGAACAGGTTTAAGCTTTAAAATGCGTATTAGAACACATGGATGGAGCTATTATTTGCTGAGATATGGTTTGTGTCTCGAAACTTAATGGACGCACTGTGTATATATATATATATATATACATATATATATATATATATATATATATATATATATATATATATATATATATATATATATATATATGTATATAGAAATATGAATTTTTGGCCAAAGTGATTTTAATACTAATGTTCTTCTTCGAACATTAGTAAAAATGGCCAAACATTACGAAGTCGTGAGCGCAACAAAAGTTATTCAACTTCAAAGGTCACGAAAATCAGTTTTCCTTCAATATCTTGTTAACGATTGATTTTACATGAACTATGTTCTATGTTTGAATTAACTCATCATTAAAATGTGCACACAAGCTTCATACATTAAATTCATGTACGATAAGCAGTTTTCGAGATATGAAGTTGAGAATGTTTTAGCCGAGCGCATAATCCCTTATCGTTTGCATATAGCTATGTATACAGAGTATACTATGCAATTACACGTAGAAAGTCCGTGTAATGCACTCAAACCCAAAATTCTTTCTTTCTAAAGTATAGGTGAAGTATAGTTTTCTACTTAATAATCGTACCTGAAAATATTTGACGATACACCTTGTGAACAGGCGTGATTTCTTGCAGAAGGAGGACACTTTTGGCTAATTTTCCTAATTTTTACTAATGTTCGAAGAACATTAGTATTAAAATCGATTCGGCCAAAAATTCATATTTCCATATATATATATATATATATATATATCATCAAAAAATTTCAGTGAGATAATCTCGAGAACGCGCCATCCGATTGAGCTGAAACTTTCAGGATACATTGGTGTATATGCAGAATAGGTCCAGGTCTCTTTAAATGTCAGTTATTGTTAACTTTTTGGCGCCGGCGGCCATTTAAGTGATATTTTTAATATACCTATTATTTCGTGCACAAATGATTTTTGCAAAACTAAAGTTAACGAAATAAATTTCTAACGTGTTTTACATATGAATCGGATAATGCTTTGGAATTTTTTAACCCTATGTGTGCGCTGGGTGCCTAAAAAGAGGACGGGAAAATTTGAAAATTTTTAAATTTCGATAACTTTTGAAAGAGCTATTCAATCATTACGAAATTTTCAGGACATATTTGTATTATTTAGTTGTAGATTTGTGTAGCTTTTAATGAGCGTGCTGGCAACCCTGTAGCTAGGGCAGGCACTGAAAGTGAAAACCTCCAAATCATCGTCTCTCTTGAAAAAATGCCGTTTCTTCAAAAAAAAGCCACTCATATGTAAATCTTGTGCTTTGTTTACATAACCAAAAAAAAAAAAAGATATGGTATAACGGGCACGCCTGGTAACCCTTGCCCAATTGACCTATATTTTTAGCATCAAAAACTTCTGTTCACGGAAACTCACGATCCGATGAGCAGAATTATTTGAAATTCACAGAATGTATTGGTCTTAAGTAGGACCAAGTCTGATAGAAGTGATTTTGAAATGCGGGCGATTCTGTGCCAGTGGTGCCATCTTGAAAAACCACTAAAAAAGATAACTGCTTTTAGCCCTATAAATTCTGATTGAATCGTTCGATTTTGACGAAACTCACACAATTGCTGGACCTTACTTCAAACCATGTTTGGTAGAAATTTGGTCGAAAAATTCGGTTGGAGCTGCCAGCTATGATAATTTTGGTGTCTTCATTTTGAAAAAAAAAAATTTGGAAGTGAAAACATTCAAACAATCGAATATTCAAAAAAATCTCCGTTTCTTACAATAAAACCAATCTGTATATAAATCTTATGTTTTATCTACACGTTCAAAATAAAAGTTTGGAAATTTCATGTCGGACAAGAACGGTAACCCTCTCCCAGTTAACCTATATTTTTAGCATCAAAAACTTCTGTTCACGGAAACTCACGAACTAATAATCAGATACAGCTAAAATTTGCAGAATGCATTGGACTTAAGTAAGACCAGATTTGATAGAAGCGATTTTGAATTGTGGGCAAGTCTGTGCCAGTGGTGCCATCTTGAAAAATTACAAAGAAAAAAAACTGCTTTTTGCCCTATGAAATGTGAATAAGTTACCAGATTTTCATGAAATTGACACAGTAGCTAAACCTTACTCTAATCTCTGTTTGGTGGAAATTTGGTTGAAAAATTTGATTGGTGCTGCCAGCTATGGTAATTTTTGTGTCTTTGGTTTTGAAAATTCGCTCAGGAAAATAAAACTTTTTGCACTATAACTTGCAGTGCAGTCATGAAATCAATACGAATTTCATACAATTAATAAAACCTGTCATAAGCATTATTCAGGCCAAATTTGGTTGAAAAGGAAACAATGGGGTTGCCAGCTATTGTTGGTTTTGTGTTTGTTTGCAATATCTTTATTAAGCGGTTTTATCGTAAAATTTTCAAATGGTAATGATATTGTAGTGATAATAAACATCAAATATTAAGCTTTCGATCATTTGAAAAAACTTGCTGCAGGTAACCCTAAATTTCTTTATACTCCTATAACTTCGAATGTAATACAACAACGTGAAGCAGATTTGATATATTCTTGGCTTTGATAATGGCGAAAGGTTGCCAGCACGAGCCGGTTGTGCTACTTTTGTATCAATAAATGCTTACAGTTAGTATACATACCGGAAACATTTACAATGAAAATAAATAACCGATGTTACAATTCGCAAAGTTCTGCAAATTTTTCGGATCGCAGCCCCAAACACCAACTTCAGTTACAGTGCTGCAGGCACTGAGCATTTTCTTCAATGATGTTATATGAGATGCTGCTTTCAAAATTATGTGAAATAAGCAACTGATAACGAATATAATTAACCCGTGTTTTGCTCTCATAAACGTTGAAATTCATGCCAGTGGTAATATCTGAAACCTTCCACCATATGAGTTATAAAGCATTCTTGAGACGAAAGTAAAACGTGGCATTTGAAACAGTTTGGCCGTAATAAGCAGCACATGTGGTGGAATATGCACTCAAAACCTGCACGATTCTTCTACTGTTCTTCGAACATTAGTGTTTCTAGCGGTTCAGGTGCGCTAGAGTTTTTTCTTTTATAGCTGATTTTACTCACTCTAGAATTGAAACGAGGTATTCTGCAGTTATTGAGATGCCATGATTTTCGAAACCGATCAACAGCAACTCTACTCAGTCTCAAAAGCAGCAGACTGTGACACCGTGGCATAGAAAGTCTTATTTTCTTGGCCTGTTGCTGTATATGAAACGATTGCATAGTAGCACGTTTCAATACCGTTGATGCGACAGACTAAGCTCTATGTTACTCATCGACAGAAGAAGAGAAAAAAAAATGGAGACAATTTTATTACGCACGTGACCATTCGACAAGAAATTACTTTTGGTCCGTGTTAGAACCGAGATCGAATCAAACAGTCAAGTGTGAGGAGTAGAATTGACGAAAATAAAATTAAGCCGCAATAGGATACTGAAATGCTGCCCATAACCAAGAAGCAGGATGGCAAATCGTAACAGGCACTGCCCATTAAAAGGATATCTTTCAACTAATTGATTTCTAGATGTGTGCAAATAATCAGGCTGGGCCTTAGGGATTTCAGAGCAACTAGCTGAAAAGGTTTTAATAAGTCAAATTTGGCACACAAAATATAAAAAATATTCTTAAACTTGATAATGAATCCATTATCAATAATCAAAGCTCGAAATGATATCTCACAGTACAAGTTTCTTTTATTTTCAAACTATTGCGGTGTTCTTTTATCACATCCAGAGTGCATATTCACAAACAGATAAAAACTTGTTTTAGAACACATCTGACCTACTAACCATAAATGTTCTATCTACATTTTAGTACTTTCAGGATATTCAATGATTTGTGTTTTTCTAAATGCTGCCAACGAACTGCGGACGAACAGGACGAAAATTTAAACATGATACAAATACGTTTATTTGAGATTCATCTGAAGTAAAAGCTTTCAAGTTAAAAATAGTTGTGGTTTTAAGCAGATCGGACTTTTTTATAGTAACATGAAACGAAAAATTGGCCACATTACTAAGCATAACCGTTCTATCAACGCATTACCAAGCATAAACGTTCTATCTACGGTAGATAGAACATTTATGCTTAGTAGTGCAACATTTTTTGTAGACGGGGGGATTTTTCATTATTGATTTTCACATACTTCCACAAAAGATAGGATTCCCATATTTTCATGCAATGATGCAATAGAGGATGTTGTCGTGCATAGCATAAACGCTGTTTCGAACATTTTGGTAACTTTCGACACATGCAATGATTTGTGTTTTTCTAAATGCTGCAGATATCTTCCTGTAGAACAAAAGTTTGAACATGAATACAAATACGTTTATTTGAGGTACATCTGAAGTAAAAGCTTTTACGTTGAAAATATATGTGATAGGTTTTAAGCATATATGACTTTTGCTAGTAACATGCAACGAAAAACTGGCCACATTACTAAGCATAAACATTCTATCTACGGTAGATAGAACGTTTATGCTTAGAAATGCGACATTTTTGTAACTGGGATTTTACTAATGTTCGAAGAACATTAGTGTTAAAATCGATTTGACCAAAAATTTATATTATATATGTCATCAAAAAAATTCAGCGACTATTTCTCGGGTGCGCGCCATCCGATTGAGCTAAAACTTTCAGGATACCTTAGTGTATTATCTTTAATCCTTTGGCGCCGGTGGCCATTTTAGTGATATTAATAATATACCTATTATTCCGTCCACAAATAATTTTTGAAAAAAAATAAAGTTAGCGAAATAAATGTTAAACGTGTTTTACATGTGAATCAGATAATGTTTTGGAATTTTTTAACCCCATGTTTGCGCTAGGTGCCTAAAATGAGATCGGGAAAATTTGAAAATTCTTAAATTGCGATAGCTTTTGATAGAGCTATCAAATTATTGTGAAACTTTCAGAATATATTGGTACTTAAATTGAATTGTTTTTGCGGGATGATTAAAATTGAAAAAAAATTTTATATATCTTGAAAATTTTATTTGACGAAGTGGTTTCGAAAGCATGCACTGATTCTCATCAGACACCAGCACACAGTGCATACTTGACTGGTGTGACCACTTGCAGTTGGAAATCATTAATTTCTATTTACGCTGGTTGTGACAAATTTTAACATCTCCGACTTATACTCACTTTGTCAAATAAAATTTTCAAGATAAATAATTTTTTTTTTCAATTTTAATCATCCCGCAAAAACAATTCAATTTGATTCTGCTTTCGGAGGCTTATTCCGCAAAACGATCGAGTTTCCCGTATCAATTATTCTCCGCTTTGATAAGCTTTAGAGACGATATACGTTGTCTATAGTCCGGGGAAATCTAACATGGTGCTTCGGAAAAATTAGGCGAAAGCTGAATTTTGGTGTGAACTTTGGTACTGGCGTGTTGAACATAATGTCAAAAGTCCCCATCGATCCGAGTGCTGCGTCACTTTTTATACGGGGTCAAAAGTGTCCCCAAAAGTGACCTTTCCTAAATATCTCAATAACGGTCACGTTACTGAGATATTTACAAAATTCCCAACAAAAAAGATTATAGAGCTTTTTCCTTTGACCATAACCGTTTTTGAGATATATTGATCGAAACATTTGTTACTAACAGCATCCTCTTTCTCATCGGCATATTGATATTATCCGATTTTGATTACGACTTGGCACATTTGTGAGTTTGTTTTTATATGTTTAAGAGGCACATGAAAGAAACATGTGCACAAACTTATCTACCAGACATCAGGGTAGGTGGAAAAGTGTGTGTGTTATCGTTACAGGAAAAAGCTATAAAATCTTTTTTTTTTTGGAAATTTTGTAAGCTACAAACTCGTTATACATTGTTTTTCTAAAAACGTAACCGTTACTGAGATATTTAGGAAAGGTCACTTTTGGTGACCTATGACCCCGTATAAAAAGTGAATCGGATCGATGGGGACTTTTGACATTTGGCTCAACACGCCAGTACCAAGGTTCACACTAAAATTCAGCTTTCCCCTAATTTTTCCGAAGTTTCGCCTTTTTTATGTCGGATTTCACTGAGCTACTATGCTGATTTATAGACAAGAAGGGAACCATGATCACTAATCAATAACCTTTATGAGTATATTGGTACTGTTAAGTTGTAAATTTGTATTGTTTTTAATGACAAGCGCTAAAAGTGAAAACTTTCAAATTAATTTTACAACGGCATCAAAAATCTCTGTTCACGGGAACTCACGACCCGATAACCAGATACAACTGAAATTTACGGAATGTATTGGTCTTAAGTAGGATCAGGTCTGATAGAAGTGATTTAAAAATGCGGGCAATTCTGTGCCAGGGGTGCCATCTTGAAAAATCACTAAGAAAAATAACTGTTTTTAGCCCTACATATTCTGATTCAGTTATTCGATTTTAACGAATACACACAGTAGCTTAGTCTTACTCTAAACCGCGTTTGGCGGAAATCCAAATGAAAAACTCGGTTGTATAAAAATAAATTTCTTTGCTCTATAGCTTCTAGTACAATCATAGAATCATAACGAAATTCATATGGCAAATAAGAACTATTATAGGCAATATTCAGTAAAACTTTAGTTGAAAAACAATGATAGGGTTGGCAAATTTTTAGTAAGTGATTTTATCATAGAATTTTCAAATCGTAGTGATCTGATGGTGAAAATAAATACCAAAATATTAAAATCTAGAAAATATGAAAACTTTTGCGAATTGTAGTCCTAAATTTCTTTGTATCCCTATTACTTCCAATGCAGTGATCGGATCAATACCAAATTCGCAGAGCAGCTTGACTTCAACGTGAGGCAGATGTATTGTACTAGCAAAAACCTGCTAAAACGAGGCGTTTTTGTTCTTTTCGTACTAATAAATGCTTGCATTAAGTATTTCCATCCCAAACATTTGTAATGAAAATAAGTACACAACGTTTAAATTTTCTAAGATCTGCACGTTTTTCGGATGACATCCCCAAACACCTTTCTATCACTGTAACTTTCGATGAAATCACCGAAATTAATATAAGCTTAGATTCTTTTATTACTTAGGGTGTATTAGTCTTAAGTAGGAAAAGTAGCTAGTGGTAGAATACACACTCAAAATCTGCACAAATCCTTTACTGTTCTTCGAACATTAGTGTTTCCAGTGGCTCTGATGCGCTAGGTTGTTTTTTATTATTGACTTTAACATACTTCCACAAAAGATAGGTTTTTCATATTTTGTAGAATGCTGTAATATAGTATGTAGTTCTCGAATCCGGCGTTAGCTTCAAAATGCAAGAACTCTAGATAGAACGTTTATCCCTAGTAGGGCAGACATCGTACTTGCTCTATTATAATATTAACTTTAGGATTATCTTCTTTTAACTCGAATCGTCAAATAAAAAAGTTTATAAAACTAAGAAAACAGTTTCAGCTTGAAGTGGAGCTATCTCGTCTCCTTGCTTGTGCTCTAAAGCATTATATAGTGCACCGTAACTCAAAAGTTTTCTATGGAGAATTCCGTGTGTATGATACGTAAATACAACCAGCATTAACATGTTTATTAAGTGGTGACGCTAGTGAATACGCTCAACGAGTGAACTAAGTAAACTTTTCGTGATATTTTGGGTATCTATACTGAGGTTCTGTGGGGAAGTAAAAAACTTTTTCTGTGCATTTATAAACAGAATTTAAAAAAACATCGGAAAAGCCTTGTTAGTATGCCCTTCATCATAAGTATTGTCCTTCGACTCAGATTATCTTTTGTCTAGTGGATTTTCATAAAGCCAAATGCATACAACAGCTTCTAAAATTTCGACACGTATTATAATAATGACACATGTTGTAATAATCTTATGCTTGAGGAACAGAAAGAAACCTATTTATTCATTTTCAAATTTTATTCGAACATTTTTTAGTCAATCACGTGCATAGTTGAAACTTATGGTTATTCATCTGGCAAACGACGAAATGTTATAATTTGGTCAGATGTATCATGTACATGACACGAAAGATGACTGTTTGTTCATAGCAATGATAACAACCAACTTCGCCTCGCGCTTTCTGAAGTATGGGTTATATGGCAGCGACATACCTGTGCAGACTAGTTTGTCCAAATTCCACACTGTGTTGTGGCTACACGGTACAAGAAGATTGCACAAATCTGAGCTTTACGAAATTCCCACCGAAGCGTATTTTGATGTTTTTTTTTGCTGAACAGAAAGAACATTATAGATTCAAGTTGTGAAATAAATGGTTGTTTTTTCTTCTCTTTGCGGTACTTTGAATTGATTTTTTAAGTCCCGAATCTATATGTGCGCTTATTTCATTCTATACTACACAATAAATCTATAGCGCAAATTGAAAACTCAAAATAAAAGTCACCCAGTACACCAAACATGCATTTTCTTACAAACTTCTTTTCGTTTTGCCGTCATTTCTTTATATGTCGGTATTATTTTGAATATTCTATCATTTTTATTTTTCAAAAACACGAAAATCAATTTCTCTAGCAATGAAAAGACACAAAATTGACTGCAAAAATTTTGCTCAACATTTCTTTTTTACTAATGTTCGAAGAAGAACATTAGTATTAAAATCACTTTGGCCAAAAATTCATATTTCTATATATATATATATATATATATATATATATATATATATATATATATATATATATATATATATATATATATATATATATATATATATATATATATCATCAAAAAATTTCAGTGAAAAAATCTCAGGAACGCGCCATCCGATTGAGCTGAAATTTTCAGGACACATTGATGTATATGCAGAATAGTGCCAGGTCTCACAAAAAGTTAATAATCTTTAACCCTTTGGCGCCGGCGGCCATTTTAGTGATTTTTTTAATATACCTATTATTCCGTACACAAATAATTTTTGCAAAAATAAAGTTGACGACATAAATTTGGAACAAGTTTTACATGTGAATCGGATAATGTTTTGGAATTTTTTAACCCTATGTGTGCGCTGGGTGCCTAAAAAGAGAACGGGAAAATTTGAAAATTTTTAAATTGCGATAACTTTTGACAGAGCTATTCCATGATTACGAAATTTTCAGGACATGTTTGTTTTATTTAGTTGTAGATTAATGTACGTTTTACTGATTGTGCTGGCAACCCTGTAGCTAGGGCAGGCACTGAAAGTGAAAACCTCCAAATCATCGTTTCTCTTGAAAAAATGTCGATTCTTAAAAAAAAAAGCCACTCGTATGTAAATTTTGTGCTTTGTTTACATAAACAAAAAAAAAATTTGATATGGTATAACGGGCACGCCTGGTAACCCTTGCCCAAGTTACCTATGTTTTTAGCATCAAAAACTTCTGTTCACGGAAACTCACGATCCAATGAGCAGAATTTATTGAAATTTTCAGAATGTATTGGTCTTAAATAGGACCAGGTCTGATAGAAGTAATTTTGAAATCCTGGCGGTTCTGTCCCAGTGGTGCCATCTTGAAAAATCACTAAAAAAGATAACTGCTTTTAGCCCTATAAATTCTGATTGAATCGTTCGATTTTGACGAAATTCACACAGTAGCTGCACCTTTAAACCACGTTTGGTAGAAATTTGGTTGAAAAATTCGGTTGGAGCTGCCAGCTATGATAATTTTGGTGTCTTAAATTTGAAAAAATAAAAATTTGGAAGTGAAAACATTCAAACCATCGAATATCCTAAAAAATGTCCGTTTCTACAATAAAACCAATCTGTATACAAATATTATGCTTTATCTACACGTTCAAAGTAAAATTTTGGAAATTTCATGTCGGACAAGAACGGTAACCCTTTCTCAGTTAACCTATATTTTTAGCTTCAAAAACTTCTGTTCACGGGAACTAACGAATCAATAATCAGATAGAATTGAAATTTACAGAATGCATTGGACTTAGGTAGGGCCAGGTCTGATAGAATCGATTTTGAATTGTAGGCAACTCTGTTCCAGTGGTGCCATCTTGAAAAATTACAAAGAAAAAAAACTGCTTTTTGCCCTATGAAATATGAAGAAATTACCAGATTTTCATGAAATTGACACAGTAGCTGAACCTTACTTTAAACTCTGTTTGATAGAAAGTTGGTTGAAAAATTCGATTGGTGCTGCCAGCTATGGTAATTTTTGTGTCTTTTTGTGAAAATTCGCTCAGGAAAATAAAACTTTTTGCCCTATAACTTCCAGTGCAGTCATGAAATCAATACGAATTTCATACAATTACTGGAACCTATTATAAACATTATTCAAGCCAAATTTGGTTGAAAAGCCATGATAGGGTTGCCAGCTATTGTTGGTTTTGTGTTTGCTTGCAATATCTTTATTAAGCGGTTTTATCGTAGAATTTTCAATTGGGAATGATATTGTAGTGACAATAAACAACAAATATGAAGCTTTCGATTATTTGAAAAAACTCGCTGCAGGTAACCCTAAATTTCTTTATACTCCTATAACTTCAAATGTAATACAACAACGTGAAGCAGATGTGATATATTCTTGGCTTTGATACTGGCGAAAGGTTGCCAGCACGAGTCGGTTGTGCTACTTTTGTATCAATAAATGCTTACAGTTAGTATTCATACCGGAAACATTTACAATGAAAATAAATAACCGATGTTTCAATTCCCAAAGTTCTGCAAATTTTTCGGATCGCAGCCCCAAACACCAACTTCAGTTACAGTGCTGCAAGCACTGAGCATTTTCTTCATTGATATTATATGAGATGCTGCTTTCAAAATTTTGTGAAATAAGCAACTGATAACGAATATAATTAACCCGTGTTTTGCTCTCATAAACGTTGAAATTCATGCCAGTGGTAATATCTGAAACCTTCTACCATATGAGTTATAATGCATTCTTGAGACAAAAGTAAAACATGGCATTTGAAACACTTTGGCCGTAATAAGCAGCGCATGTGGTGGAATATGCACTCAAAACCTGCACGATTCTTCTACTGTTCTTCGAACATTAGTGTTTCTAGCGGTTCAGGTGCGCTAGAGTTTTTTAACATTTTTTAACATTTTTTTTTTAATTTTTATGTACGAAATCTTATATAATAGTTTTTACATATTAATATGGTGTACTCGTAATAAAATAATCGTGTTTCTGCTATCAGCCTGGGAACTAAAATCAGTAAATAAACAAATAAATAAACAATAGTGAAATAAAGAGCTGTATCCAACCCATAACTTTTCAGAACTATAGATACGGTCTATATCGCTCCCATACGCGCAAATTTTACTTTCTATGCAAGCCAAATCCCAGGCAATGCAACGTTTATGCCAGCCGCGCTTGTAGACTTCGTTATCAATTTGTTGGCCACTCGCCGGAAATTTGGTGGCTATAATTTATAAACGAGTATATATAAATTGAAATTTTTTCAAGTTTTATGCCTATAGTTGATTCCTTTAGTATAATTGCATCACTATTTTTCCCATAATTACCCACATCAATACAAAGAAATGAGTAGTCAGGTCTAACAATAGCAAGAAGCACCATACCAAAATTTTTAAGCAAGAAAACTATTGTGAAGCACTTTTTGCAGGACATTTTATGGTCACATCCTTTCTATCAATACATCCAATGCATTTGGGGAGTCACCATTACTCCTCAAAGCCCTTCGCAGAATTTTCCCACACCTGTCTGTTAGGTTCACGCATGTAAATTGACTGTAATTTTGCCCATATAACATCACAATTCTCTTTCTGCTGACGGTTGAAAATTCCACTCTGTAACTATAATACATAAAATAAATGTTAAAAATATTTTAACATTAGTAGACTTGCATCAAATTTCAATTTTTATGGTTGACTTTCAAAAGGCTAAGCGGATAAATTTAAGGGGTTTTGTGGATACAGATACATAAATGCACATCTGTCCACATATAATCCATAGCTCTCCACAAACACTTAACTCATGCATTTCACATCAAAACTAAAATAATACGTAGGCTAAGAAAGTTGTAATTTTTTATGTATATAGAATGTAAGTTTAGTAGTTTCTTCTGTTTAAGCGAGCTTGAATTAAGCTCCATATAATTATCTTAAGTAATTTTAACAAACAAACTTATTGTAATGTTAACAATCGATGTTTTATTTTAAGATAAATAGAAGAATTGAACTTCTAAAGATTCATATGTACATAAAGTTTCTAAGAAGCCAAAACAACATTACTGTACAAGCGGCAAAAAAATATAAGAGTTGGGCATAGTCAAAGCAAACGGAATTCCTTCGGCCACATTTGAAATTTGTTTCCACTTCTTCACATGTGAGTATCGAATCAGATATATATATATATATATATATATATATATATATATATATATATATATATATATATATATATATATATATATATATATGTATATATACAAAGAAGCAGCTTTCGATGATGGATGCAATATTGCTACTATATCGAAAGATACTGCCAATAAGAATAATGCTGATGAGCATCTTCAGCCGAGAAAAACATCGTGAGCTTGTGAGACGTACCATAGTAAAAGCAATTCTTCACTCGCAGAGGATAAAGTAATATTTTACATAGACAGTTCAAGAAAACCTTGCACAAATCAGGAAGAAAAATATGATGCGATTGAACATATGTTCCTGGAGTAAGCCAAGACCATACAGCTGCTTTCCCTTAAAAGATAGTCCTGAATTGAATTGAAGATTGCGCAACTCTTGTTTGAGGAAAAAGTAAAGCAACAGGAAGAAGATGAAACAAGTTTGAGTTCCTATTCAATGACTCCAGTAAACTGTCCCATAGGTATCAGTTTTCATAATACAATCACTGAATATAACAATACATTGCCTGTCACATCTTTTGACTTAAATGTGTATGATCTTTGTAAAGAAGAAGAATCATCTATGCAAATAATAGGTGCCGACTAAATTCAACCTCAATAAATATAATAATCTTTAATTGAGCAAAATTTATTTTGTTTCAATAAATGCTAATCTTAATAAAAATTAAGCTTTGTTTAAATTGGCTTACCTTAACGTGATCACTAACCGTTCTTCAGGAGAAATAGAAATCCTATAGTTCGTGTTTGGTTTTTTATATCTTCTATGATTACTTACAACAGTTCAGTTAAGCATTTTACAACAGTTGGGTTAAGGAAAAGTCTGGCCAAGGATACGGAAATATTTATAAAAATCTTGTTCATCCTTCCATTTATCTTCAAAGAGAGTTGAAAGTTCTACCTTATTATCATGCTCTAAACTAATATCATGAACCCATAAATTTTGTCTGAAAAATTACTTAATTACATTATATTTATTTCAGTAGCTACGTTTACTTACCTCCTACTAGAATTCTTCACACAAGGCAAGTAATAAAAGAGCTTTTTTACGAATATTGAAACAAGCCCACATTTATTCACTGTCTTTACAATTTTTCGTACTTTTTATTTGGTCCAAAACTTTAATTCACATGAACTACACTGGTGTGCAAAGCATTTACAAAGTTTTTGCGGCATCAATTACCGCCAGTATACCGTACCACACACCGCATTGGTGTGAATCAGCCTTAATTGTCCATTATGCCTAGTACTATACTCTTCGCGAAACGAATTCAACGGTCAAATCCCATACAAAAAGAGCTTTACTGACGAATTGAAAAGCTCTTTTTGTATGGGATTCGACCGTTGAATTCGTTTCGCGAAGAGTATAGTACTAGGCATTAGCACTAGCTGTTCGCTATGTGAATGCAAATTTTCGTCGCCCGACCTAATGCCGACGCATAGACATATAAAGAATGGACACGCAATCACAATGCATGAACCCGTACGTGAATGAAGGAATTTTACTACATATGCAATTTTACTCTCTGTAAAACAGCTTTCCCTCCAATGCCGCACGCACCACCCCTCAGCGCTGTAGACTCTCTATGTAAACATTCATTTCAATCCATCCAATCTAAGGGGTAGTTGGGCTAACGGGGAAACTAATACATGGACACAAATTTCCAAATCCATCAACTTTTCTGCATGAAATTTGTTGTTGTTTTACACAAACACATTGCGACCAGAGGTCGAAAATTGCTTCATTTCTCTTGGCCCATTTCGTATCCATTCTTCTTATATCTATGGGCCGACGACAAGATTCAGAACAGTGCGTCTCGAAAGAGAAAGAGATGGAAGCCAGTGCTGCTGACAACCCAGATTTTTTGCTTCACAGGCGTTTGCAAGAGGTTGGCATTTGTTCGTCCACTTTGTGAAAAACTTTGTACAAGGATCCATCAGATGTGTCGCGCATTCAATCACATCAATGGCTGACTATATATACCAATATACATATATATATATATATATATATATATATATATATATATATATATATATATATATATATATATATATATATATATATATATAATATATATATACAGGGTGAATCAGATCAAGATGACATGAGGTATACCACGTGATTCCTTGAGGTGAGATGATAAAAAAATGGTTCCACATATGATCATGAGGACAACAAATTGGACAGTTATGCTAGAGAACACTTCGCTCAAAAGAGATATACAAGCTTACTCAAAAGAAAATATCAGCACAAAGCATGGATAATATTAGAATGAAGCCCAACAAGCGTGAGTACCTGGCTGTGACACGCAGGATACGGACATCAAATTTCAATTTAGTATCAAACAAAGCTCCAAGTTCCTTGATATTATCAAGAGGATTGAGCAAACAACCAAGAATAGAAACGTGAAAACGATATGCGAGATAATTTACATGTAAAAGATATCTGAAAGCATATCGCAACATTAAAGTTAACACAATTAAAAGAGCATGAGTTTCTCAGTGGATAAAAGTCTTCCTGTAGCTGGAAACAGTCATTGACTAACTCAGGCAACCTCAATACTAATCATCAGATCATACAGATCAATTCAGCGCCCCCCTGCCGTTGAAAGAGGCAGGCTGGATGGTGGAGCGATGAGATTGCTGAACAGCGATACATCGCTTTGGCATGCATACGCACGGCACAGCGGGCCAGAAATAAACCACAGGCTGCCAATCTTTCTGCAGCCCACACGGCAGCACAAAAGCAATTGACCAAAACCATCAAGAGAAGCAGACGCTACAAGTGGCAGACTCTTTGCGAGGAAATCAATTTAAACCCGTGGAGCGAGGGGTACAAATAGGTTGCCCGCAAAATTGGTTGCTTGTGGTCTAGCGCCCCAGTGATATTGCAGCCCTGGAAAATACTGTCGGCTCGCTGTTTCCAGTGCACCCGCCAAGGACGGATGGTAGCATCATGTTTAACTGGAGGAGGTTCCTCTCTTTGCGGAGGAGGAGCTGGTTGCCGTGGTATCTGAGATATAAAGAGGAAGGTCCCGGGCCCTGATGGAATGCCAGTCGAAGCAGTTAAAATTGTAGTGGAGAGTCAATCGTGGCTACTGCTGGACTTATGCAGTTCACGTATAGTGTCGGGGGTCTTGCCATCACGATGGAAAATTGATTGGGTGGCGCTCCTCAATAAAAGACAATCCGTCCGCGTATCGTCCGCTTTGCATGCTACACACGGCGCAAAAGCTCCTCGAGCAGTTGCTAAAGCTACTTCTGCTCTCAGCAATTAGATCAGTCGGTGATCTGTCTGACAGAACCATAGATATAAGAAGAATGGATACGAAATGGGCCGAGAGAAATGAAGCAATTTTCGACCTCTGGTTGCAATGTGTTTGTGTAAAACAACAACAAATTTCATTAAGAAAAGTTGATGTATTTGGAAATTTGTGTCCATGTATTGTTTTCCCCGTTATCCCAACCAACCCGTAGAACGGATGGATTGAAATGAATATTTACATAAAGAGTCTACAGCGCTGAGGGGTGGTGCGTGCGGCATTGAGGGGAAAGCTGTTTTACAGAGAGTAAAATTGCATGTGTAGTAAAATTGCTTCATTCTCGTAGGGGTTCATGCATTGTGATTGCGTGTCCATTCTTTATATGTCTATGGACAGAACGCATGGCTTTTGAAAGGAGTATTCAGCAGTCGGTGCCATCTCAACAGTGATTAGGTTGGTAGCAAGAGCGGAGGAGGCGTGCCACAACAGCCAGCCGGTTGCTTTGCTGGTGACGCTAGATGTTCAAAATGCCTTCGATTTGGCGAAGTTGACAGATGTGCTTTGAGCCGTGGGGCAAAGCTTCCGCGTTCCTGACTACCGGTTGCTAGATTCAACTATTTAAAGCTAGATTCAACTAATCTAAAAAAAAAACACCCTGATATCAAAAAATCAAAGTGACATAGGTGACTTTTGGTCTTTCTAAAGTTGAACCCATTTCCTGTTTTTCGCATATTTCACAGAGCGTTCGGCGAACAGCTGCTCTTGTGTGTACGCCAGCAAAAAATGCGATGTTTCAACAGGGTCTGACGCAGTATAATGTTTTAATAGTAAGCTAACTAGCCACATAGCTGACTACAGAATCCACCTTGAGACCAAAACATCATATAAGGACAAAATGCTGTCAAGTTTTAAACGTGCAGAATTGCAAACTAGTAGCAGCAGGAATCTAAAACTCTGTTACACATGACTTTCCTTATTCAGTTCGTTTGTTGTGAAAAGAAATAGAACTAACACTAAGCAATCTGCATTCCTACCCCGGTAGCTCACGATGGTTTCTTAGTTTTTAGAGAATGCCACGCAAAAACTACAAAAACTTTTCTCTGGTCAATCTGATTTTTGTTTTTTTTTTTCAAAATCGGAGGAATTGAGGCAAATCCGCACCATATATGTAATGTGAAAAAAGGTAGGAAACGATAAACTTGCTTAGGTTACTTTATTTTAGGGAAACCTCGTTTGATTTCGTTTGCTCTCAGCCCAGCTCGAAGTCGGTCATCCTAAGTTTGCTGCAATCAACATCACCACTTTCCATATAACATATAAGAGGAACTACAGTTCTTTCATTGTCTCTCCCTTTCAATTAACTTGATACCCAGTTTTCAATTCATATTCTTCTCTTGACCTAGTTTTTGCCAGATAAAGCCAAAACAGCTTTGAAGTCTGCCCAATTTTACTTGCTTACTCACTTAATATTCAAAGCAAAGCTTCTAAGTCATAGCCCAATCAGATGTCTCATTCGTTCCTCCCCAGTTCTATCTCACCCTGAGCATCCATGAAATGGTAAGCTAATTGAATGAACTTCAAACAGGTAACAGCAGCAGAATAAAATACTAACAACTAAATAACCTACAAGCATATTTCTTAAATAGGCTCAAGCAGGCTATAAATTTAATATTCATCTCAATGAGCTCAACGAGCTTCAAAGCCGATAGCCAAGCTCCAGCTACCAAGCAAAAAATATAAATTACCTGGTCATGGCTCATCTAATTTTCAATTAGAGTTCCACCGAAATATTGATACAATTCCATATGGCCATCGTGCCGCACTACTTTCTTGGGCTTCGTCTAGGTATCGTTTTCTTTGGCTCTGAAGACGTGACTATTTTACAAGTGAGTCAATTAATAAAACACATCTCCGAAATCGAAGAAGTCCGTGACGAAACCCTATCGCATACACACGAGCCTGGGAAACTGGTATTACTGGACCTTGAAGCTTCTAGTATGCATCCTTTCTACATAAGCTCCGCAAAACAAATTATATCGGAGTAAGTGCAGAAAACTTTGCTTGTATCATATTGCGTTCTGATAGCATGAAGAAACTTCTGGACACATAGGAAAAGCGGAGGGGAACACGAAGAAAAGTTAAGACTGTTGTCGTCTTTAATTAAATGACTCTCCAAACATAATTGAATGGACGGATTGTGTTAGAAAATTTGGAACATGCAGACGATACTTAACGTGCTCGGCGAACGGAAAGTTTGAAAATGCTTTCAGCCAAACAAAATTTACCGATTGATACCATTGCTGATCTGTTAGTCATACATTTTTTTGCATGGACCAGCTTTAATAGTTACCTTCAGATTCTCTAAATGTCCGTATGAAAGCCCGACTTGGTATTTTTGCAAACTCTCTCTTTGATACAAACAAACTCCACTCAGCTGGTTGCATTCGCAGCAATAGTTTCTACATTTTCAGGATAATTTTACTTGCTTTTATGCAATTCTGCACAAGAGCCGGTATATGCAGATGCTAGTATACAGGAAAAAATCACAAGGATGAAACATGTTTGTAAAATTACGGAACTCAGATGAGGTAGCTAGCATCCAGGACCAAAAGCAGGACTGGCGAGCTATTTACGATAGTTATAAGAGTGTGTTGAAGTAATGCGAGCTAAGCTTTGAATGGTACATCAGGATCGATTTGGGAAGTAGAAGGAAAATAACCGTAGATGCATAAATTATGAAAGTTGTGCGAAATTGGTGTGAAACGTGGAATATATTCGCTTGGTTGTTTACGGCGAAGGAATCTTTTGGTTTGTGGGACAAGAGTTTGATGCAGTGTAATATGCTTTGAATGCAGTGTAATATGCATTACATTTAAATGAGTTTTCATTGTCATGCGTGTAGCTTAGTAGAAACTATTTTATTGTTAAATGCATTTTGTAATTAATAAGAATGATGAAACATATTTATCCTGGGTTTGGAGCAGGACAGGAAATTTAGCCCCTGTCCAACGAAGCTCACTATTTAGTACTGGATAGTTTTGATCTTTCATCAGATCGAGCTAGGTTAGGTTAGGTTCAACTGGCTGGCATATGGCCACACATACACCCATTTGGTCCGTAGCGATACCAGATAAATGGACCCGGCGAAAGTTCAGTCCAAACTGCCATCGAAGGCCCCGGACTTTTTTGCAAACTGAAGTATGTCCTTCAGCATTTGCTCCGCTACATGTGATAGATCCACCAGCCAGGGCGTTGCCTGGTTTTCCCCAGTGCCGGGCAGTGGCACAGAAGGTGTTGGATTGTTTCAGAGACTCCCGGCTCTTGACACTTCCTACAGGTGTTGCTCGTTAGGAGCCCCATTTTCATGACATGAGCTGGCCAGTTATGACACCGACCAGCCGCCTGCAGTCAGTCCGCGTTAAATCTAGCAGGAACTTAGTCACTGCATGATTGTATGACCCCCACATGATTTTGGTTTGCTTGCAGATCTGAGTTGCACGCCATCTGCACATCGCACCTTGCATCATATTGGAGTCGATAGAGAATTTGATCGTCTAGATTGGAGTTAAAATGTCAACCGATCCTGACAGGGGAAGGCTAGCTCCGTGCTTGGCTAGCGCATCCGCCCTCTCGTTTCCTTCAATGCCCTTGTGACCAGGAACTCAGAAAATTCGGACTCTACTGTGGTTGCCCAGTCTGTTCAGGGCCTGAATACAGTCCAGTACACACTTCGATTTGTATGTGTAAGACATCAAAGCTTTGACCGCTGCTTGACTGTCTGTAAAGATGTTGTTTTCCTCACTTGTGGTATCTCTGGCGTGTGCTAGGTCTGCGGCTTTACGTATTGCAAAAAAACTCCGCCTGAAAAATACTACAGTGGTTAGGCAACCTGAAGGCTGCTTTAATAGTTGCATCTGCAGAACATGTTGCACCACCGACTTCGGCAGCCGTTTTAGAGCCGTCAGTGTAGATGCTAAGAGCTGCTGCGCCCCTTTGCTGATTCCACTCCAGCCCATCCCCCACAATCGCTTGATATCCCCGCTCGAAGCACAGAGTGGGGACCAAGTAGTCGGTGCTACCTGCGTACCCCCGTTCAATACTGCTGTGACCGAAGGATCGTGACTCGAAGTGTCCCGATTCTCTAAGCCTGACAGCAGCTTTTGCAGCTGCGCCCTTAACGAAGAGGTCAAGCGGAGGCAGATGAAGCAGGACGTTCAGTGCAGACAAAGGAGTCGAGGCTAAGGCACCTGTGGTACAGAGAGCCGCCAACCGCTGGACTCTATTCGTCATGCTGGAAAAGGTAGTCTTATTTACAGCTGGCCACCAGACCAAGCATCCGTAGGCCAGTATAGGTCTGGCTATCGCCACATAGATCCAATGCGTTAAAGCAGGGCTTAGACCCCATGTTTTAGATCGAGCTAGAAAATATAGAAATTCCATGTGGGAAGATTGAAAGGAACTTTGCTGATAGAACGCCAGATCGAGTAGATCAAATAAATCAATTACACAGAAAATTCAATGGGCTACTGCAACAAAAAGTGCCATTCAAATTTTTTAATTTGGTGCACTCAATTACACAAAAGCACTTCTTAAAACGCATCAACCCATCAAAATGAATATTTATCTACCACAGTCCAGTAGTATATGTTCCTTTCACCCTGCAACACTTTTTTTTGCATTTAATATTAACATTGTCTCTTGGGCTGATTGTCAACTTCATAAAATTATAATTTGCTACTAAAGCAAAAATAATTACGTAAGTACCTGTGAAATACGAAAATGCACAAAACCATACAATTAGCACCACCGCTTCCACGACTACAACCACCTTTATTAACACCACTGGCAATGGCGAAATTCATTTCATTTTCAAACTGTCAGAATGTTTCTTTTTCGCTTTTCTGTCTTGCATTTGAATCTTTTCATTTAGCAGGTGCTTGGAGTGTTAGAGAGAGAGAATGGGATATTTTCTGGTGTTTTGCTGTTAGTGGCCTTGTCCGTTTTCATTGTTGTAAGTACCTATATTAAGTGCATGTGTCTAGCTCTCTTTCCCTTCTTTCACCTCCCATTCTATCCTTCTGAAAGTGTACCTCATTTATCTCTCCCATGGCCCGAGCGAATTTTCCGACTAGTCTCTTAATGCATACCAACACAAATTTCTTATTCAACAGAAATTCTACGTCGTCGGCATGTCCTTCCTCTTCTTCTTCGTTTCCTTTCTACCAAAAATCCACCTGAGCAAATATCTTGGGTATTCTTATTTCTGTTCTGATTTTCCTTACATCTTGATGTATACAAGTCTAAAAGGCTCCTTATTAGTCCAAAGTTCCTCGTACGTGGTGCAGATGAGGTGGAAGCTCACTGATTATTTCTGCTGTCGTACTCGCTAGCTACATATAGTCTCTCTACTTCGAAACGAATCTCAAGTTTCGTTTCGAGGTTACTGCAGCTACACAGGTGGCTAGGTAGATACATGTGTCGTATATGTTTCGGAGCTTGTGAATTGTTAAAATGATACTGAAAGAATAACATAATTCACAGGATAAATTTTGTTAATTGCATAGGCTTTGTCGAAAAGTTGAAATGAAGTAGAATTTACAGAGTGTTGAACTCTTATACGGATAAGTTGGATTGATTTTGTTTATGATGATTTTTTCGGTCGTGGTTCATGTTCAGGTGAAGATAAGATGGTTCAATTTAAATTGGAAATTTTTTTGCGGGATGATTAAAATTGAACAACTTTTTATTAACATTAAAAATTTTAATCTACATTGAAAATTCTATTTTGACAAAGTGGTTTCGAAATTATGCACTGCTTCTCATCAGACACCAGCACACAGTGCATACTTGACTGGCGTGACCACTTGCAGGTGGAAATCATTACATTTTTATTTATGCTAGTTGTGACAAATTTTAACATCTCCGACTTATATCCATGGATATAATTTTACTTAGTAAAGGTAATTGAATTTGATCACGGTTCCCTTCTTATCTATAAATCAGCATAGACAACGTATATCATTTCTACAGCATCGAAGCCGACCATATTGAAACGGGAAACTTCGATCGTTTTGCGGAATCAGCCTCCGAAAGCAGAATCAAATTGGAAATGTTTTTGCCGGATGATGAAAATTGAACAACTTTTTATTAACATTAAAAATTTTAATCTACATTTAATCTACATGATTTCCACCTGCAAGTGGTCACGCCAGTCAAGTATGCACTGTGTGCTGGTGTCTGATGAGAAGCAGTGCATACTTTCGAAACCACTTTGTCAAAATAGAATTTTCAATGTAGATTAAAATGTTTAATGTTAATAAAAAGTTGTTCAATTTTAATCATCCCGCAAAAACATTTCCAATTTGATTCTGCTTTCGGAGGCTGATTCCGCAAAACGATCGAAGTTTCCCGTTTCAATATGCTCGGCTTCGATGCTGTAGAAATGATATACGTTGTCTATGCTGATTTATAGACAAGAAGGGAACCGTGATCCAATTCAATTACCTTTAGTATGGTTCAATTTACCTAGAAGTTATAAAACAAATCTTAAAACTAAAATTATGCAAGACCTTTGTTTGTATGTTTTGAAAAAAATTATGTTTTCAACCAGGTTTTTTCCAATATGGTGTCAAATTTCAGAAGATTCAAGCACAGCCTTAACAAGAAAGGAAAATAAGGACAATGGAGAGGGTTTGATGAGATGAGATTAATCATTACCGACAAGCGGCAAATAAAAAACCGGAACTGGGGTGCTACAAATACGGAAAATGAGGTCACATAGCGAAGTTCTGCTGATGCAAGCTCTCACCAAGTCAGCCAAATAGTCAGATGTAAAAATATTTAAATAATATGTCTTTTTCTAGTGAATTGCTTTGCCGAAATGGAAGAGGATAGTAAGGCTTGCTCGTCAGTAATTGGCCTGAATTCCTTTCAACGAACGTTTAAAAATTGTAAATTAAAGCCTATGGTGAGACCATTAGAGATAATTACTGGACAACCAGTAGACATAATTGGAAAAGTTACGGTATCAGTCAGAAATTTTATTGATAGACAAAAATCGTATTATTTGGATTTAAACGTAATGAAAACGCACAAAGGATTCTACCACTGTTAGGCCGTTCTTGACTAGATGTACTTTTTCCGAACTGGCGAAAACATTTTTATATCAATTGCGTGGAACCTAAGCGACGTGAAAATTATGAGAAAAAAGTTCTGTGTGTTAAGTTGAAGCAAATGTTTCCCCAGGTATTTTCCAATATTTAATCACAACCAAGCTATATCCTAAAAAGTAGGTCTAAAATGAATTCTTTGATAAACGTAAACATACTCATTTTTCCGTTTAAAATAACGAATCACAATTTTTTTACATATTGGATGTGCATTTTCTGCTTTTAGGTCATATCAACTGGATAATAAATAGCGTTTTTCAAACATTAGCAAAAGAACATTAGCAAAAGAACGAGTTTGAAATTTCGTGATCGTTGCTTTGAACAGCAGCAGTTAAGTGTCAGTCTTTTCGTGTAATAAGCGTAGAAGTGTAGCTATAAGTTAATAGGAAATGTAGCTATAAGTTCATTAAAAGTGTAGCTATAAGTGCTATAAGTTAGTATGTATAATGTGTATATAGTGTATATATCAAATTAAAATAAATAATAAACTTAAAGGGATTTCTTCAGTGTCTATCGGAGAAGAGAGCAGATTACACTCGAAATATCAATATTTGTCACAAAAAAGCTAAATATATCTAGCTTCGAAAGGAAAAATCGGTTTGTTTTAAAATAGTAAAGTATTATCTGCTTAAACCCTATCTTCCACAAATATTTTAAAATTGAAAGCTTTTACTTCCGATGTATCTCATATAAACGTTTTGTATTTATGCTTAAACTTTCGTCTTGTTCGAAGATGTCCGTAGCATTTAGAAATACACAAATAATTAAATATCCCGAAAATACTAAAATGTAGATAGAATAGGTCTGTTCCCGTACTTTCAGTAACTGAATTTTACTGCATTTTCCTGAATCTTGTGGTGGGGAATTTCATGAAAAGTACGGGAACGCTCTCTTTGTAGTTCCTGAAAATTGACAACCGAAAGTGTCCACTTTTCGGTTTTTGGGAGAACAATAGTGATTATAAAGTCATCCTAAGCGGTAATAAATTATCGCCACAAAAATATTGGACCTTCATAGCAACATTACGCCAAAAATATGTTGTTTGCCGCGCACATTTGAAAATATTTACTCCGTTTGACACTTTTCAGTATTTTTCAGTAGCTCAGACCCTACTGAAATTACTGAAAGAGGGGAAATTTTCAGTTTTCAGTAAAACGGAGTACGGGAACGGCTTCATTGCAATTAATCGCGATTAATCGCAATTAATCGTGGTACGGGAACAGACCTAATATTTATGCTTATGCCTAGTACTATACTCTTCGCGAAACTAATTCAACGGTCAAATCCCATACAAAAAGAGCTTTTCAATTCGTCAGTAAAGCTCTTCTGTATGGGATTTGACCGTTGAATTCGTTTCGCGAAGAGTATAGTACTAGGCATTAGTAAGAGTGCGCTTACCAGTGCTGTGAGGTTTCCGTGGCCGAAATTCCCTTGAAAATGCTCGTTTTTCCCACAGAACAGGTCGCGAATTCCCACGGTTTTTCCCGGGAACAATATGTTAGCTATATCGCGCAAGTGCCAATACTTATAAGAAAAAAAAGCAGCTGTTTCATATATTTTGTACACATATATTTGATTTATTACAGCGAACAAAAAATCACGTTCATTTCGTGGAAAAATCATTTCATTATAACGCAATATAAAATGCGTTCATTTTTAAACAAATCAAATATATTTTGTGCATTGTGCAAATTGAAATGTTTGTCAGAAGGCTCGAAATCAATGCAGGTAATAGGTCTAGACTAGAAATTTGAGCAAATGCAAGAAACTGCGGTCAGTGTTGCTGCTAGAATGGAAAAATAAATCAAATAAATCAGCTTCTAAAGGAAGAAAATTAAATTTGATATTTAGTCTTGATTCAATTTCTAGTTCCGTGACTTAAATTTTTTGTTAAAAATCGTTAATCGGATGTCTTGAGAAGCGATTCTTATTCATTTCATCCCAGGTTTTAACTGAAATATAAGAACATAAAGAAATGTCAATTTTGCCTGGATTGTTTAAATTCTTTCTCAAATATATTTGGTGGAAATTTTACAAAAGTGTTTTACTTCATTTACTTCAATCCCACGAATTTGTTCTACGAGCAGCACTTTTTCCCTTTTTCATGTTTTAGAGGGCGAAAATTCCCATCAAAAGGGAAAATTCCCACAATATCACAAAACTGGCGCTAACTGCTTAATTGGAGTTCATAAAGCGATCAAAACATCTATATATCCATAACCAAGGATAGATGACGTGTTTTCCCAGTTTGCGGTTTGCGCGTTTTTCTCCATTTTAGATTTAACCAGGGCGTAACAGCAACTAGCAGTTAATGAAAAATCACAGAGCTTACTCACTATCAACACGCATAAGAGGCTTTTCCGTTATAAAAGACTACCTCTTGGAATTTCTTCGGTGAATTCCAAAAAGTAATGGATGAAATTTTGAGAGATATGAAAAGCGTATTGTGTATTTAGATTATGTTTTAATTAGGGAGACAAAGTCATGAAGAATGTGAGATGTATTTATTAGAAGTATTTATTTATTTATTATTAATATATTCAACAGACAAATCCAATTACTGAGTATTATAAAAAAAATGCATAATAAAATAATAATAAAAAAATAAAACAGCAACAAAATAATCCTAATGAAAAAAAAACAGAATCAGGATGAATACAAAGAACAAAAAAAAATTATAAGAAATAAAATCAAGTTAAAAAAAAAAACAAACTAAAAAAAAATATATTAAAAAAAAGAAAAACTACAATAAGTTACGTACTAGTATATAAAATATGAATTTTTAAAAAACTTTTAAAAGCACGCAATGTCGGCGGTATGGGACTAAACTTTAAGTTATTGTGTTGCCTTGGTAACCGCAATAGTGGAGAAAAAAAGTAAGCATCAGTGTGCGCAAATGGCACATTAAACACTACGGTAGAACGCGTGCCATGATCTGCTTCACGGACAGAAACGTGGTTACTGATGTCAGAAACAGCTATCCTATAAAATAATTTATAGATTAGGCACTCATCTAGGAGAAGTCTGCGTGATTCTAGGTAAGGAAGATTAAGGAACGTAAGGCGATCACTATAAGGACGGTGAGGAAGCTGAAACTTGAAGAACAAGGTACGAGTAAATCTGCGTTGAGCAGACTCCAACGCAGTATTTAAGTAGACATAATGAGGACACCACACTTGACAGCAATATTCAAGGACACTACGTACAAAGGAGAGAAAAAGTGTACACAGGTAGAAATATTAACGAAGGATTTAGAGGATCTAATAATGAAACCCGATAATTTAGAGGCCCTGGCAGTTATATATGAAATATACTTATCACATTTAAGGGGGAAAATACATGTAAAATCGAAAAAATTGCTCATTTTAAATTGACTTAAAATATATATATTGTTTATTCAGAAAATTTTTAATAACGAATCCTTAAAATACATGTCTTACAGTAAATAAAAATATTTTTTTAAATAATTTTTCAACACAAAATGGTGGTGATGCGAGCGAATGAAAAAAACACATCAAAAACTGCTTCGTACAACTTAACACCTTTTTCGGAGAACTTGGAACGGTCAGAGAGAAAAAAATATGCTAATGAGATGTATAATTCATAGGTGAACCAATAAAATTTATAAAAAAAATTAAATTTTTACATTAATTTTAGATCAAACAAAAAAATCGATTATTTTTCAAAAAAATCACGATCTAAACATTAATAAACAAATTATTTTTCCGAAATTACAATAACATTTAAAATAAACGAGGAGGTAATACTGTTTTTTAGATGTGGTATAAATTTGAGCCGGATCGGTTCAATATTTTTTGAGATATTTTGTACGGAAGTTGAAAAAGTACTACTTTGAGAAAAACGCGTTTAAAGTTCTAAAGCTCTACCAACCTGCGGAACGCCGCACTGCCTATAACTGACTTTAACTCGAGAACTAATACGAATATCGCTTCAAAACTTTTTTTGGTATATTTGAAGAGCATTTCAATATATTATATTTTGATGTAATAAAAAATAATCGATTTTTTATTAGCAGTTACATGTATTTTCCTTCTGAAGCTTAGAGTCAAATATTACACCAAGATCTCTAAAACTATCAACAACATTAAGAGAAGAGCCAGAAAGAGAATAGGAGAGCATTAAAGGTGACGTTTTACAGGTAAAAGACATTTTGTGACATTTCGCGATATTCAAAGTGAGAGCATTGGTGTAGCACCTAGTCTGTAAACTATTAAGGTCATATTGCAAAAGCGTACAGTCATTTTGTGTCTCCGTCACTCGAAACATCTTGAAATCGTCAGCATATAACAGACAAGAAGATTGGATTAAAGGAGGTAGATTGTTTATGAACAAAAAAAAGAGAAGAGAACCGAGAATAGATCCTTGCGGAACACCTGATACAGGAAAAAAGGGAATTGAAGAACAGGAATTGACAGTTACAATACTGGTACGACCATATATGTAAGAGTCAAACCAGCAAAGAAGAGGACCAGCTATGCCACTTTTCCTTAGTTTTTGAAGAAGGAGGTTATGGTTGGCAGAGTAAAAGGCTTTGGAGAAGTCAGTATAAAGAAGCAAAAAGTTCACACACTTCAAGCGGAGTGGAAGCAGCTGTATCACACAAATGCATGCCATTGGGGATGCTGGGAGAATTTTTCAAGGAACGAATGAATTACCAAAAGGATTTCGGTTGGTTGGTTCTGATTGACGCTTCAATGCCAGCAATGTAAGTACACATCGCCTGTATGGCAGCTTCTTTCGCTTAAGAGCGTAGTTTTTTGCACAAAAGGAGGTCAGCAGGTAAACCAGATCTTTTGTATAAATTACGAGCTGCATTGTTGGCTTCGAATGCGACAGCGACATTATTGCTGAACCAAGAAGCATCATTCCGTTTTTTAAGACGATGAGTTGGTGTGAATTGCGGAATAAGGTTTGAGAGGAACATATACAATTTGCACAAAGCATCATCAATGTCAAGACCACGAAAGAAAGAGAACCAGTTAATTCTATTTAATTCATTTGCCATGCCAGGAAAATCAGCTCTGTGAAAGTTGAAACGTACTATGGAAAGGATTTTGTTCCTCATAGAATCAATATTAGAGGTTTCAAAAACAAAAAGGGGATGATGTGGGTCAGGAGACACATAGGGAAAGAGAGCAGCACTTAAAGAAAGTGATGATTTTTGGAGATTGGACAAAGCAAGGTCCAGAATTCTATTGTTGGCATTTGGTATGCGGTTAAGTTGTGAGAGGGAACAAAGTGAGAGAAACGATGACATTATTAAAGAGACACTACTAGTTGAGATGATAACCGAATAGGCATCATCCCGATCCAGAGTTGGGAGGTTAAATCAAATAACAGGAAAATTCAGGCCTAGCCCAAAAAATGTACCATGACTAAAAAGTTTTTTCAGTCAACTAGATTTCTATTATCGCCTGATTCCAAGTCTCGCATCTACAGTTCGGGTATCATATGATTTGTTAATTTGTTCATTTGGACAGAATAACATGAACAAATTTTTCAAGAAGCAAAAGATAAAATGCAAAAGAACAATTTGTTGACCCATTATTATCCGCAAAAGGAAATAACGTTAACATGTGACGCTAGCCCATACGAATTAGGCACGGTGAATGGTACAATAAACGATAAAGAGAATCCGGTATGTTTCTCATCTTGTACACTAAATCCTGAGGTGATGAATTAAAGTCAAACTCACAGAGCAAAGCTCTGGCGGTGATACTCCCAGTCAAAAAATTCTATAAATATTATGATAAATACATATAGCTTCACAAGTTTGTGATATATACGGAAACACCAGCCGATTAAAGAAATTTTTAGCGAGACGGAAGGCCATCTGTCAGTTGCACCTTGAAAAGATTGGCTATCAGATTGAAAAGATTCGCTATCACGTTGTCTACGTATGACTACGAAGTAAAATACAAAAGAGCTTTTCAAGTACAACATGCTGACATTGTCCAGGTTGCCCCTGGATGAGGTCACAGGAATCTCAGAAATAGCCATTAAACTTTTTGCGATAAATGCTCAAGAAACCAAATTAGTAAAGTTAGAGGACGGTAGAGTAGAAACAAGGCAAGATGGAATTCTGGCGACAGTATACCAAGCTCTAACGAATGGTTTCCAAGACGTCACTCCGGAAACGAAATATTATAAAGATAGGCAGAACTCTTTTAATTGTGATCCCGGATGTATCTTTTACAGGAATAGGTGAGTAGTCCCAGATTCTTTGAAGTATAATACCCACATTGAGATAGTTCACTTGTCACATGATGCCCACATTGAGATAGTTCACTTGAAAATGCTAGCCAGAAGCTGTGTTTGATGGAAGAATATAGACAATGATATTGTTGAGTATGTTAACAGTGGCAAATGTTCCACTCAAACACTAAATTTTCAAAAGAGTAAACTTAAGTTCAGCTGGAAAATTAGTCATCCTTATGAACGTATTCATATTGATTTTTTTATTTATTGGGCCAAGAATTTCTAGTGCTTGCAGATACCTACTCGAAATGGATTGAAGTAAGTCTGATGTAAAATACAATACAATGAAAATAATAAAAAAGTTGCGGGAATGGTTTGCAGTTTTTTTGAATACCTTCACAACTGGTATCAGATAATGTCCTTCCTTTTAGCTCAAAGCAGTTTATTGGATTTTGTGATAAGAATAGTATTCAGGTATTAAAGAGCCCTCCGTATTATTCTTAGTCAAATGTAATAGCCGAAAGAGCGGTACGAACTGTAAATAAAACTTTAAAAAGTGCATAGTAGGAAGTAATGGTTATACATTTGATTTGAATCAGAAAATTCACAATTTTCTTCTAAAATACCGAAACACTCCAACGACAAAAACTGGCTGCACGCCAGTGGAACTAATTTTTAAAGTCAAACCGACAACTTTATAAAATTAAAAATTAAAAAATCCAAATTGCATAGATCTAAATAAAGAAAAGAATAGACAAGGCAAAAGAAAACTGAATATTTCGCATACGAACACAGAAAATAAAATTGTAAAGTTTTAGTCGGGAGATAACATTCTTTATAGAAATAACTTTAAGATACATTTCAAATGGATTCCAGATCAAATTACCGAGAGACCAAGGAGAAATTTATAAAAAGTAAAAATTAACGGCATAAGTAGAGTAGCTTATACAGATCAGTTGAAGAAGGGTGTTAAGGAAGCTAAATTTAGTCCGCAACAATAATAAGCCAAAATGGAAAGGAGAAGAAAAGATTCAATTTGTAAGTGCAGAAGAATTAGATGACGAATCAGAAAAGGAAAGAGATATGAGAAATCAAATGTGTTGTGAACTGGCAAGGCGATCTGAAAGAATCTAAGATAAGAAGAGTTACAAACATTAACTAGATACCGAAGTATATAATCCATTAGTTTATTAGCTATTTAAAGTTAAGAGAGAAAAATTTAATAGTTTATGAGGGTGATAATACCATGAAATTAACTAAATTAAGTTTAAATTGTAAAATAATTGTAGTAGATGAAGTAGAGTCATAATGCAATATATTAATAAATTGAGATATGATACCTAAATTAGAATAAACTGTTCAGCTAAGTAGGTATTGTTGACAATTAAGTGGAAAGGGAATGATATGTATTGAATTTTAACATTAGTGTTTATAACTGGCTCTCAATAGCTCAGTCACCAGCAACTCTTCAATCGGGTACGTTGCTACGTTAAGTTACTCCTGCGCCGATTGCATACAATCCAACAAAGCAAAATAACAAGCACGCCTCATAGATACCACTATGCCGTCGGCAAATGAAACCACCTAAAACAACTGCAACTAAACTTTCTAATATAACGTCGACTATTTAGAATTTTTGCTTGGGGTATTTACGCGCCAACTACTTTCTTGTCTTTGGCCAACTCCATCTCCACTCCAAAATCACAATACAGCGTTTTCCACTGCGGCAAACGCAATGGGCTGAAAAAATGGGCTCAAAAAATTAGAATGCACTGTTTTGTATGGTAATGCGCACAATGGCTGCGGCCGACTTTGCGGCAGCGGCAGAATTTGCCAAATTTCTAATTTTGCCGCACCGCTAGCGGTGATACCTACCATAGTTTGACATCACCACTAGGTTGAATTAGCTCTGTTTGAATTAGGTTGAATGGTCTGGTGGAATAACGCTTTATTGTGATTAACCTATATTACTGCGAGTGATGTTCATTGGCCAGTCATAGATTTTTGGAAACATTTTCATTTGCGGTCGGCGACTTATAACATATGAGCTTTCTCCCTTACAGCCTTCCATATGCTCCAAGTCATGTATACGAGTATACCGTATAATTGCTGGAAAATAGCTTTCTAGCCCAATACATTTGCATTACTAGGATACTTTGATTGATGCATTCTGCCAGAATACATTACGGCGATTCCCGTTGGTACAACACATATCTTATTATTGATTTAAAAACTTGGAGCTTTGTGTTTATGTGTATGCAGCTGGTCTTCAGTATAGTCAAAACGGAGTAAAAAGTTTTATTAATGAGCTTTATTCTTCGTTTTATTTAGTCAGTTTCATCGCCATTTGTTGACAATTTCACGCTTAACAATATAAAGGCGTCCATACTTTCTACGTTATATTCGTTCAAGAACTATATTTTTCCTTTTGATTATTCTCTTTCTTGATTTTCAGATCTATGGTTTTGCTTCCTGGCATCAAGATTTTATAGGACGTACAAAAGAGTGATAAGTTAATTTTCGCACCAAAGTTAGTTTCCTTTTATTTGGATAGGACATATGATTGATTTACGCCACTTCTGTGGTATTTGATCTTGTTCACAGATGTGCTGGATCAACGCCTTTGACTAATTCCGCCAGAATTTCATCAAAACTCGCTGTTTTATTCTTTTGGTTTCTTATGGTAGACTCGACTTTTTCCAGCGCTATAGAGACTATTTACACTTCATTGGAAACTTCTGTCAGTTTTGACAACATGAAGCGTGTTTTTTTGTTCCCGCTATCTATAACAGAACCATGTTATCCACTGCAGACACATTGGAAACAACAACAACTTTCCCTATCCATAACAGGAGTTGTTGTTGTTTCCAATGTGTCTGCACTGGTTAGCATGGTTCTGTTATGGATAAGGGGAGCAAAACAACGCGCCTATTATTGACCTATAAGCAGGATCAACCAGTAATTGACAATAGGTATGTTCCAGTACTACGATTAATTGCGATTAATCGCGATTAATTGCAATGAAACGGTTCCTGTACTCTGTTTTACTGAAAACTGAAAATTTCCCCTCTTTCAGTAAATTTCAGTAGGGTCTGAGCTACTGAAAAATACTGAAGTGTCAAACGGAGTAAATATTTTCAAATGTGCGCGGCAAGCGACATATTTTTTGCGTAATGTTGCTATGAAGGTCGAATATTGTTGTGGCGATAATTTATTACCGCTTAGGATGACTTTATAATCAGTATTTTTCTCCCAAAAACCGAAAACTGACACTTTCGGTTGTCAATTTTCAGGAAATACAATGAGAGCGTTCCCGTACTTTTCATGAAATTCCCCACTACATGATTCAGGAAAATTCAGTAAAATTCAGTTACTGAAAGTACGGGAACAGACCTAATATCGAACCAACTCTCCTTAACCTTGCTTTCTTCGATGATGATATTGCTTATTTCAGCTTTCATTACTTTGTAAGCTTGCCAAGCTTTCTTAAGGCTGGTACTGAGTTAATCATGAAACTAAAGTTTGACATGTGTCCATTATTTGGCCATTCTTTCGAGCGATAATTTTGGCAATAGAGAAAAGCAGTGACATTGCTCATACCTGACGGATAAAATGCCAAGAATTTCCATTTTTGATCGATTTTCTTATTAGAAAGACATTTGCACAATTCAATTTTTAAATTCAAACACCAAATGTCACTGCACAAACTAAATTGGCGTGAAATGATTAGAGACATGAGTCAATGCCATCTATGCCATCAAAACGAAAGCAGCTTCGAAGCAACTTTTCATGCTAAAAACTGAATATTTGTCGGAGGTTTTCATCTCTTCATGGTCGTCAGCTCTCTGAAAGTTTGGGTAGCATTTCATTTACTGGCTTCAATATCAATTCTAGCCCTTTTACCTGTCATATACAATGAAAGTGTAAAAGCATTTATTAAACATAATCACCTTCGATTTCCATAAAACTCCACTGATAACTTTTCAATTTTCCATCTTTTCTCTCAATTATCAACACAAAAAATTGTAATTACCGTACTTGAAACGTCATTTAGACGTCATATTTCACGTGGCATTCGTTTGGTGGAAAATAAATATCCACAACCTGCTTCACACATCATTATTTTCAACGACTCATTATATTCCCCACAGAAAAAAACTGAAAACTTTGATTAATTCATAGCAATTAAAAAATTTCCCATGAGTTATCACATATACCCAAATAACCTGATGTCGAATAGTCACGAATATACTCTGGTGAAATAAAACATAATGGCAACAGCTATCAAAATAAAAAAAACAATAATATCCTATTTATTTATGATTTTCGCGTGTTCTTTATAGGACGTACGACCAAAACAGGCTTGAATATGAAAATCAAGCGAAAACTCATTAAGCGTTGTCCCATTGATAAAACAAAAATAATATCGAGTGTATGTCGATACTATGCATATACATATGTTTATATTGTTTCGCAATTTTATTTTCGAATTTTCATAGCTTCTTTATTTTTATTGCTGGATTTTTTCATTAGCTAGCCAAGCGACGGCACGGCAAAATTTCGCTAACAATAGAATGCGCATAATGGTATAATGGGTGAAGTGATGTAAGCCTTGGTATGGGCGGTCTGGTGTCGTTAGGGACTGGTGTCTATGGGCTCATTGAATTGGCGAAATTGCCATATTTTTATGTGATGTCTGTCGAGGGAAATTTACTCAAAAAGGACCGATATAATAGAGCGAACATTGAACATATGGAAAATAATTCAATGAAAAATATGTTATATGAAAATGTTGTGAGATAAATGACAAAACAAATATCGTTCATGATTTTTTAGATGGATGACGAATGAAATGATAACTATCAGTCTTGTTTTTCTGTGAAATGAAGGAAAAAATATGCAGTACCAAATGACAAACTGAGAAGAGACTACATGTTACTATTTTGTGCAACTGGTTAATTTTTTTGAGATGAGTTGGTAGAGGAGACAGCTTCAAAGTGTTTCGTAACGCAACAAAGTATAATCATCCCACAAAAATAATTCTACTTTGATTCTGCTTTCGGAGGCTTATTCCGCAAAACGATCGAGTTTTCCGTATCAATTATTCTCTGCTTTGATAAACTTTAGAGGCGATATACGTTGTCTATGCTGATTTATAGACAAGAAAGGAACCATGATCAGAAACTAATAACCTTTATGAGTAAATGATACCGCCAGACATAAGTCGAGGATGTTAAAATTTATCACAACTCACGTAAATAAATTATTACTGATCTCCCACTGCACGTGGTCACTTCAATCAGGTACGCACTGTGACTAGGTATAGAATGGCGGTTCTGGACATAGACAAGGAGCGACAGACAGGTAGCACGATGATGTCAAGATCATATGAATAGAATTCTACTTCAAATATTAAAACGACCTTTGACCTTGGCGAAGTGATGATCTTTGAACTAATAAACAGCTCAACAGGACTGTTTATTAGCTCATAAGGTGCTGTTTATCAGCTAAACTGAGCTGTTCATCAGTTCAAAGATCATCGTTTCGCCAAGGTCAAATGTCGTTTTAATTTTTGAAGTAGAATTCTATTCATATGGACATGACGTCATCGTGCTCCCTGTATATTGCTCCTTGTCTATGTCCAGAACCACCATTCTATACCTACTACTGTGAATTGATGTCTGATGAGAATCAATGCATACTTCCGAAACCACTTAGTTGAAATTTTTCAATTTAAATCATCCCACAAAAACAATTCTAATATCATCTCAAATTATGAAAGGTCATCTGTAAAGCCAACATTCATAGTTCCAGAGATTACAATATTACAGTCCGGTCAACAGAAAAATTAAAGTTTTTTAACTAATGCACATTTTAAACATTAACCAAAAATGTAGGCAACAGCACTGTTCAAAATGTTAAAACGATTGATCATTTTTCTGGGCTAGAGTCGAATGATTTCCACATCATGCAGCTAGCGTACAGAAAGCTTGGAAAAATCTATTGGATGAGAAAATGATAAAATGCGACACACGGCTTTATAATAGCTCATTCATTTACCGTAGAAAATATCCGAGTTTTAACGTATGCATAGTATACACATTTTTCATTTTACCACATTACTTCCCCCACTCACCCATTCCACTAGTCACAACTCATTTTGAGGCGCAGAATATCGCTTGAGCAATATCATTGCGACTCTTTTCGCCCTTTTTTATTATATCCTCTTTCACCAAAGCCTCCATAAAAATAGTTAAAAATTCGAAAACAACAATATAATATCCAACAGTTGCTGCAATTGTTGCCGTTTCATTTTGTTGATATCGTCAGAAACACATTCACACGAACATGCATGACAAAATGATAGGATTTCACCGAATCCGATTGTTTGGCATACGCATACATCCTGGTCAATGTTTGCGGACAGGATATTCAAACTGTGAATTGAATTTAATTTTTCGTTGCTTTTGTTTTTAGTTGTCGTCAGTTTGTTCCATTTGGGATTATGCGTAACTGGATCTATAGTTTTTAGGAATTATTTTGTTATTTTGAATTCTTGATATTCATAGTTGATTTGTTTGATTCTTGTTCGTTCATTTTATGAGTTACTAGGAGATACATAGTAGCAGTAAATGGGATTTTTTTACTTGTGTCTTTATCTTTCTAAAGACTTGTTTACGAACTTTTTACCGGCAGGGTGTGACTAAAATTTGATTGGCGAAATATTATGAGTACGAGAAGGTTTATTGTAATTGATACATACGTGTGCACACTAGACCGTTAGTACAAATAAAATCTTCAAATCAAATCATACCAGCCAGTATATTTCTGAATTACCAGTGTACTTCTGACTAGTTATGTTTTTGTAGTTCTTTTGGAGCAATGGCTGCTAGAATGTGGGTGCTGCCAAAAACGGAATACAGCCAAAAACAATCAACAGTGATCATATACGGGGATCTTAGTGGAGCCAATTGAGATCTTACCGGAGCCAACTGTGAGCAAGGGTCTAAATGAAATTTGATAAAAAGTGAGTCATGCAACTAATCACTCTATTGATTGCAATTGAAGTTTCTACTTGGTTCGGAATTTGTCTTAGTTTGCTTCCGCGTGGTGCTCCCAGGTTAACGCTAAATGATCTTAGAGCTGTCGATAAACGGCAAAAACAGCTATGATTCCCGACCTAGTTTTTATCACCCCTAGGACAGAAACTGCTTTCACGGTGACGTATCGATTTACTGTATTGGGCTGACGAATATGGTATTCCTAGTCATCTCTGTGCACGGTGCCGCCAGAATGATATCCGAGCGTAAACAGATCAAGGCTAATGCCAAACCGCCTCCGTATTGCCAAAAATTTGGCAGGTTTCAGAGTACGGTCAAAGTTTGCAGCATTAAGTTGGTACTGTAGATACGGGGTGTGTTCAATGTGCATGCTATAGCTGCTCGAAAAGCATAGCATAGCATCACTTTAGCAATTGTCAAAATTTGCAGTAGCTAGGTGAAGCAGCTATGGACATTGGACAACCAAAAGCTGCTACGTAGCAGCTCTTGTCTGCTACGTAGCAGCTCTTGTCTGCCACGTAGGTCAGTTTTTACACAGCACAACTCAATAACAAATCTCTTCAGTTTTTTTAACTTTAATCTTTGTGTTTACTTGGATCAGCTAAACATTTGCCTTGCATTTTGGAAATTGTATGAAATTTGCGCGTTTTCAGCATACAGCTGCAGAGAAAACACTAAAATTTTCCACACATATTCAAAACGTTTCACTTTTTCCTGATTTTAGACACCGTATCTGTGAAAAAGAGCGAAAAAGAAACGTTGAAAATACCATTGTACACGATCCAGCGTACCCGGCCTGCTGTGTTTAACACCCGCCTTCTAAAAACTCAAGATGAATTGCGCTGTGTAAAAGCTTACGTAAAACTCGAGTTGAGTTGAAGTGTTCGAAAGCCCGTATTGAGTTTATGACAGCACTTATCAAGTTTATTGTTCATCTCCTTTGCCACCAAAGCGCGAAAACCGCTTTTCATTTCCATTTCTAATCAAAAGTGACGTTTAAATAGCACTTCAACTGTGTATGCACGGCCATTTTGCCTTAGCTACTTTCTTGCTATCCTCCAGACTGCGAGCAGCAAATAGCTGCTACCTTAACAGCTATTCCGGAATCTTGGACAGCCCGACTGTCAAATAGCAAGCATAGGAAAGTAGCTATTTCGTGACATTGGACAGCCAGAGCTGCTCAAATAGCAGCTAATAGCTGCTATAGCAAGAATATTGAACACACTCACGATTGGCATTGCCCTTTATGCTTCACACATAAGCGCGGATATGGTATCTCTGAGAGAGGACTTATTTGACCTGAAATGGCAACTTTAAAAAAACTATTTCGCGTCTCTGCTAGTGGAAAAATAGACAAACGGATGAACTGACAAAGAAACCATGTTAGCAGGGCAAGAAAGAACAGCCAAGGCTGTTGAAATATTTGCGTTTTTGAGTAAACCGAGCATTCTTGGGGCTCCTCGTTTCACGTCAAACGTTTCGCATGAATTGATGGAGGAACAAACTCTGCTCATGAAAATAATTTTTGTGATAAAAGATATGAAGAGCTTGGAAGTAGCTCCAATCAGTTTCCGAAGATACCAAAAAGTCGACGACTAGAAGGTGCGGAGAGCATTTTGAAACAAAAAGAAACCCCAGAGCTGAGCTCATGAGCGCCAGCCTCCTCGAAAAGATGGTAAATAAAAAGTTATTGCTGAAGAATGAATCCCTTCCGCCTAATAAAAGAAAACAGAATAAAGGCTGTGGCAGAAGTTGATGCAACGTGACCTCTCAAAAACCTCGCAACCGGTAGAATAAGAGTAGGTTTGTTATAAACCCGAGTGAAAAGGTGGGTAGCAGTAGTACACTGTACACTGCACCGAAGTGTGAGCTATGACAACATCAGGAGCAACTGTAGAGGTCCAGACCGCTCTGGTAGCACCGTTCATAGTACGAGAAAATGTTTTGTTGAGCCTAAATACATGCTTTGCGTCGTGAAGGATGGCGTAGATAGCAAGTGTTTATAAGATTTTCAACGAAACAGTTGACATCAAAGAACTGCCGGCAAGAAAATCAAGGTCTTCCAAGAAAATTTGCAGCATTGCAGACGAGTTAATTACCTTCTAGCGCAGCTCGTTTTCAATATAAGGCTCAGATCAGTCTGATCAGTGAGCCTTACAAGTGAAAGAACTCCATTAAGTGGCTTCCGGATGTCGCAAAATATGCGGTGATCTGGATTGCTGATGCTTTCAGTGCAAGTACCCGTAGTTGTGGCTATGACAACCACCTCTTAGAGTTCAAATACGGAACATCAACACTATAGTGCTGATATTCCGTATTTAAGTCGATGTATGCCCACCAAAAACCATCACAGACGATGTTTTGTGAAAGTTTTGCCAAGGTTAAATCTATTGGTTCTACACCCAGGCTCTACGAAAGCATATTGAAGGTCCGGCATTGACGAATCCATTCGCAATTTGTTTCATGATTTTTCAACGAAATTCCAGAAGAATTAGAAATGTAGCAAGATCCACTTATCGCATGACTTTCACTTTGATTTTTTTACTGCATCGGAAGTTATAGGGAAAAAACCTTTATTGTCTTGTGCAAATTTATAAAATTTAGAAGACCAAAAATGCCATTCATGGCAGCTCTAAGCTATTATTTTAATCAAATTTCTACCAAATCTGTCTTTGGGTAAGATTCAGCTTCTGTGTTAATTTTGTAAAAGCCTGTTGGCTTAATCGGAAGCTATAGGCCAGAAACCAGTTTCTTTCTCTGTGAATTTTCAAGATGGCTCCACTGCCACAGTGTTGCTCGTATTTCGAAATCACTTCTATCAGACTTGGTTCTAGCTAATACCAACATGTCCTGTAAATTTCATATTGATGATGATGAGTTCTCGTGAACAGAAATTTTGAGTGCTGAAAATAGAGAGTGCTGAAAATGATGGGTTCCCGTTTTTGTGCAACGCGAACTTTTTAAATATTAATTTGATGTGACGACAAAAATCGAAATTTTTTAATAATATGATTTTTTTCAAAAATGAAAAATTTTTCAGGACGGTTGATGATTTAAGGGATTTTTTTCAGGAGCCTGCCGTAGCTACTGGGTTGCCTGCACACTTTTGAAAGACAATGTGTGCAAAGTTTTAGTTAATATTAATACTCCCTGCAAATTTCACGATGATCCCCTGTTATGATAAATCGAAATTTGGAAACAAATCCTTGCCTTTAGGAACTCAGTGCCCACACAAAGCCTTAACCATGAACAAGCATAAAACATAATAAGCTTTCATTTTCAATATTTACTTTTAGCAAAAATGTACTCTGCATAGAAATATAATGGTACCTGAAAATTCACTGAAATGCCCGCCGCGGCCAAAGGGTTAAAGATATCTTATATCCAATAAATCATGGATCTATATACGTCTATGTTCTCCAAAAGTTTCAACTCAATCGGATTGGCCACTCTAGAGATTATCTCCCTTAACCATATCTATATATATATATATATATATATATATATATATATATATA
>OZ022263.1:97684389-97701889 GCA_963978885.1 Nemotelus pantherinus | reverse complement strand
TCTAGATGCTGAACCCTTTGCTTGCTAGCCAAAGAAATGAGGAGAACCCAGTAGATACCCATATTGAATCAGAACAAGGTAGTCGTCAATTAACGCTACAAGAAGAGCTGCAAAAGTATGAAAATAATCAATCATGAAATGCCGCAAGAAACTAATCTAATTAAAACTATTGCAAAAGAAATGAAACTTTTCGAAAGTGGTGGCACTCGCATAGTTTGGAGCAGGCTTACCAATATTTATCGACCGTTTCCGCGGCGTCCAACATCGGGAATAAATTAAGAAGCAGGCTTGGAGACGATACTTTGGATACTTTGCTATTGCTTCAATGTTACTTCCGAAAAAACCAATGAACTTTGGTAGAATTTTTGTGTGTTGAATATTTTATATGTTAAGAGTTGTGATTTATTGTTGTGATTTTTTGTCGTGATTTGTTGTTGTAATTTGTAATAGTTGTAATTTTAAATATTTGTTTTCATACTGTCAACGTCTCGGATAATTAAAATTATTGTTTTTATTTGCATCAATTAAATAAATTAGTAATTATTCAGTAACATATTTTTTATACAGTTTTCAGCTTACTTATTGCTGTAGTTTTGAAATGATGGCACTTAATATAATCTTTTTATTAAAAACTTGTCTTATTTTGTTGTTTTATATTTCGAACCTTGAATCCCGGGATCCCGGGATTTGCGATTTTTTAATCCCGTAGTCCCGGGATTGAAAAAATAGTTCGGGATTGGAATCCCTACTCATGTGCCAGTACAACGCAGAGCATTACGGTTTAAACCTAACAGCTGTCTGGTGTACCACAGAGCTTTCTTGCAATTGAACAGGATGACTCTTCGGCTCAGAACTTCTTATCATTCACGAGATATTTTTTTCTGGCCGATTAGACCGATGGCAACGGAATTTTTATAGAGAATGGAATGAGACCTCCTGTAGCAGACCCCGCCAGCTCATTGGCCTTAAAGTTGCCCCGAATACCCTAGTGCATACCGAATATCTCGACAGTTCTTAAGTGATGCACAGTATTCTTTCCTTTGCCAGAATGCAAAGAATGAAGATTTGCATTTTAAAACTAATTTCAAATCCACTCTCGAGCAAAGGAAAAATGGAGCAAAGATGGAAGGAGGAAATAAGATAAATTAAGGAGGAAATAATTAGATCCAGAAAGGAGCTATTCATGAGGTAATTATTTGCCACTATTAAACTATACATATGGATGGATACATTTAAACGGCAAACATGGCCAACATTAGTAAAACTATAGGAATTCATACAGGATAATTATAAATGTTCATTATAAATCTGTTCTTGCTGTTTATTCTAAACAATAGTTATTTTCCTAAATTTAAAAAAGCGTCCAACAACATTTTCTAAATATTGCTCTGCCGCTAAATCGTCCCAACCACCAATCTCTCCTCGACCCACCATCTAAATATAAAATCATCTTCTCCAATCCCAGTTTAACCGAACTCAATTATTGACTCACCGCTAAAACAATTACTATTCAAGTGGAACAGCAACGCCAATCGTCTCGAAAAAAATTAACCATTCAATTATGGGACAAAAATCAAATTGCTTACAACCACCATCTCTACCACAGAACCTCAGAAGCAATATAGGTAGAACGAACGATAAATAAATGCTTCAGATGTGGCTCAGGGCCAAGCTTGGTAGTAAGTCACCAGGAAACGAACGAACGACTACGATACGAAACTCAAACATTTCGCATCATTTTATCGAAATTACACAAAAATGAATGAATGACGACGATGGCAGGTTTTATGTGAAAAAAAAACCAAACCAAAACGAGATGAACTGGTAAGAGATGAGTTTCCATCATTACCGATGATTTTATTATTAAATCTGGCCGTTTAGCATGATGACCTGATGGTGAAATGAGATTTTCTTTCGAAATATCCTTGGGACTTGGAAAAATTATTTGTGATTGAATTAAGGCTTTGTGGGCAACGGGTGGAGTAACGGTAATATTTTGTAGTTGATTTAACTTATGGTCACTTGAAGCTGGAGCTGATGAGATTGGTTCTGGATGTTCTTGTTGGGAGCGTTTTTAGTTTTTTTTTGTGAATTTTTTGGCTTTAACATCAAGGTTAAGCTCCCGTGACAGTGTCATGGTACACAACACACAAACCAATTTTCGAAGATTTACATTTTTGGTTTTTTCAATCTCTTTTTTTGTTTCTTCCATCTTTTTCTCAACTTCCCCTGTATGGAATTTCTTAGTGCTCAGTACTTGGTCCATTTCTTTTCGAAGTATTTATTAATAACCTTCCATCCTTTATTTTATTTTATTAATTTTCTCCCTGTCTTTTGTTTACTGATAGCTTGAAAGAACGGAACGAGCTGCAGCGAAATAGTGGAGTCGAGGCCTACATACAACTTCACGTAAGCGAAGCTTATGAACGATTAGATCCAAGCTGTCGAAGCTGAGGACTTGGGTTCTGGTTCTCAATCTAGTTAATGCTACCACGTCTAGACAGTTTTCAAACCAAAATCTGCCATTGATCGTCGTATAGTACCAAAAAATGGCAGGCTGAAATGAACGATTGCCACCTAAGCTTACCTCCCTTTTGACTCTGTAGACTACCATTTAACATACGAGCTGATGGACCCGGTTCAATACGCTGAATTTGACGAAACTTGCCCTGAGCTGCAATGTTAACTTCCATAATATCAGTAGAGGCAGGAATAATCAAATAACAGAGGAGACCAACTGTTGGATTTTATAGCTTCCACGGTTCAAATGGCTCTAAACACGAACTTTCTCCCACTTTGGTCACCCCAAAAAGAAGTGTAGGTATCACTATATTTATCTCAAGGAGTTAGATCAATGGCTAAATGGCGGAAATAGGATGAGACCTCACTCTTTGATCACTGTAACTTGGTGTTTTCCTTGGCTACGGGTTGTATACCTGTGGTGGAGAAAGCGACCTTAAGAAATACTTATTACATTTAGTTCAGTCGACAACTAATAAACAGAGTGAAGTACGGTACAAACGTGGAAGTACAGTAGAATCTAGGCTAAGAGCTTTGACAACTAAAACATTAGGTAGCTATAAAAGGACTGTCTGATTAGCAAGAACCGATGCAGAAAGTTGGTTCCTTGGTTCCAGTGAACGCATCAGGGATGCAATTATGGCTTATCCCTTAAATTATGAACAACATGCGTATCAGTGAGGAAAATAATGCGATGGTGTCCAAAGACGAGCGAGCTGTTTCAAATGGTGACTATGCGATCAAGGTTTTTATGGACATTAAAAAAGCCTCGTCCTGCGAGCCTTTTTAGGAGCTATGTGAGGCTGCAAAAGCTAACGACGCGGACAACGTCCTAGTTAAATGGAGAAATATAATGCTGACGCAGAGGTTTTTGCTGTCTGAAGCTGGAGGCAACTGCAATTGAAATCGTAAGTGATAAACAAATGGCCTCAAGCGGGCGTCCTATCATCGGAGTGTGCCAATTTACTCGCTGCTAAATGATCGGCAACAGGAACAGCGTCATACACAAGCTGATGCTGGTGACAGATTTTTACTGACTCCTAGATTAAGAATCTCTATGTAGCATGTTGAAATAGATAATACGTTTTGGCTTTTATTGACTTTGGTGCGTGAAATACGGCTTAGTAGTGAAAACTTTTAAAACGAAACTGGTTTTGTTTGGTAGAAAAAAATAGGACTACTATTTTTTAATATGAAGAGTACAACTTTTTAATCTTTCAGTTGTTATCAAATATATTAAGATAATCTTGAACAAGAAACTTCTCTAGAAGAATCAGGTGGAAGTGAAGCTTACTCGTACATTAAATGCTTTCGGGCTACACAAGAGAGCTGTAACCTCCACATGGTTATGTAAATCCAAGTTACAATCATAATGTTGAAGACCAGACACGCATCCATGATCTGGTCATCTATTGTGAAGCAATTGTATGCTCGCAAGAAATTAGCCACATTATACAGGGCTGTGGTGCCATAAGCACAGCTTCTGGTTCGGCCCTTGGTGCGCTTCTCAACCTGTCTCCCCTCGTCAATCACATTCAAAGTGTAACAGGTAGTTCAATTTAGCCAATAGGTACACAGTGAGAATGTGGGCCACTGCTCTATTAGACATTCGTGGCGTGATATCTCTTCGATTTTCGCAATACTTTCGGACTTTCGAGATTCACTGCTCGACTTCGGAGGCAATGCGAAGTAATTTTTATAAACAGAAGTAATTGGGAGCACCCAAGTGTTTTTTCGGGAAAATACACTTCTTTACCGACGGTATAAAGAAAGATGTTCGATCTGGAGTTTGTGTCTTTCTGGATTCTGAGCATGTTTCTATTTTTTAGCCAGAAATATTTGCTATCTTGAGAGCTGGTTGCTGGGCAATTAATAGAATGTTGAGAAAACGTATCGCAATATTGACCGACAATCAAATTGCACAGCTGGCACTGCGTAGACTCCTGACTTCTTCGAAAATCGCCCAAGAATGCCGGACGAGATCGCTATCTGATGAGCTCAGTCGCCAGGTTCAACTAGGCGCATTTACTTTGGGTACTGGAACCCTGCAGTGTTCAAAGGAAGCAGTCATTACGGAGCAAGGCCCAGAACTTCCGCCACAGGGCACTAAACCCGCCTTAGAAATATTGACGGCATCTGCACATATCCTTTTTCGGAAGCGGCCAGTTGATGCCCACAAATAGACATAGCTATCTGCAGTCCGCAGATAGTGCAAGACGTCACCTCACTTCGTCTTTACTTTTAATTATTTAATGTTCCAGTATTTGCTTTAATATTTTAAATCCTTCTTTTTCTAATTATTAAAGTACATACTTATCTTGCCAACAAAGTTTCATTGAATCGTATGGAGTGTTTCTAATTTTGAGGATGCCACAAAGAGGTAGTGCAATCAAGAAGATAGTGCACTGACTTCCAGGATGTGCGGCTCATCGTTCCAATCTACGATGATCATGCCCCGTTAACCTAGCTCTGAATATGTACCTGAGTTAAACTTGGAATAAAGTGAGTTCTCGAGCTTCTCACTTCACACTCATATGTAAAACCACATTGTGTTGTCACGGTTCTTTAAGTTCGCAATCAAACTCAAAAACTTTTCTCATAATAATCATCAAAACTTCCTAGCTCCTGACCAGTGAGCGCAACCCAAAATCCATTTTGAATTTCAGACGAAAAATGTATCTTTCATTAATTCAACACTACTTTCAAACATCAAAACATACTTAGAAAATTGCATTCATTTCTAACCTCACCGAAAACAATTATACGTCGCTCCCCCATCAACTGGCCATGAAAACCATTCACCGCCTCTACCCCAAAAATCTTTTGCATTTCACTACTCCTCGGAGAAATTCACAGTCACCATCAATCGAATTCCAACAATGACCAAATCTTACTATACCAGACCACTTTCACACATTCTCTCCCCCGAATATCGAAATTACACAACTCCGCTCATCATTCTGGCATGTCGTTAAGATTTGATTTATGAAGATGAAAATCGAACCAGCTCTCTGCCCTATCGAAATATCTGAGAAGAATGTCTGGAATTATATTCATACAATCGATTATTTTACGGTTTGTTCTGAGTATGCAGTGTAGGCTTAATGACAGTCCTGAGAAAATGCAAGCTGAGATCGAGCTTTTTTGGGGGTGGAAAGGTTTCTTTTGAATGAAGAAACATTAGGGGCTGTGGAGTCAAGAAACAAAGATAAGAGCGTTCGCAAGGGGTTGGTGGTGATGTCATGGCTGATATTTTTGATAAGATGGACATGTGTATAGTGCAATCGTAGGCTGGATAGCCTAACCAACACTCTTTCCCCCATGTGGACACGACCAAATTGATAAATTAGCTCTGGTCCGCACGGGTGCTCTGTTCAATGTGCTCAGAATTGATTTAGGATACGACCATAACAAATCCGGAAGTTTCACAGACAATTTATCTCAGAATTTGAAAGGAAGGTGACAAGTCATTGAATTTTAGAAAATATATATTTTTTGATGAAATAGAGTAGTATGAGGGAACTGAAGAGTTACTTTCACAATTTAAATTTAACTATTTAAGGCTATCAGCCTTCACATGCGCATGCGATAATACTAACATGTAATGATGAAAAAATACAGCACACCACTGTTTTTGTGATAACGTATCTGTAGCTCAGAAAACTCACGAACAGGAAAATGACGTTAAGCTAAAAATTTCTGTCACTGCCTGGCATCAAATACAGGTTTGTGAGGAGGTTGTAAAGAAATAAAGTACTGCACTTAAAGGTGTCATTTCGAAACAGTTGCAACAGGTTACAGTTCCATCATAAGCTCCTGGTTGCTTCTTTTACATGGGCTAACTTAAGTTGTTCCATGAACACTAATTGCGAATTTGGTGTTTGAAATTGGTCGAGACTTCAGACACAATCAATGTGCATGAAGGTAGAGAATTTGCTTCGCAGCTTACAGTCCCCTGATTCCACACAGCTAAGTTAGCCCACCGCTTGATGTGCAATCATGCTTGATTGCTCACGGCTGGATTCGATCCAATGTACAACATACACTAGTAGTCGATGTTCTACACCCTCTGCTAAACAAGGTTTATTCATCTTGATGCTTCAATGTAAAAGCAGAGCTTTTCATTTATTAAGTATTATAGGCTACGTAAATACAACTGCAGTATTATCAAATAAATTTTCATCCGACTCCATAATTGTCAAAAACTAATCCTCTTCACTTCCGTCACTGGATTTCTCTTTAACGCTCCAAATAGCCAAAGAATCAAATGATTAATTATCTCATACATCCCATAATTTTCTATATTTTCCCTTAGTCATAGTTTTTAATCGCTTTATAATTGTTTCCTGGCAGATTATGCATTAGTGATTTTCATACATACTACATATAATGAAAGCAAAATACACCCTCCATTCTTCGCGCACCTCAAACTCGTGCATTTAAAGAACTTTCCTGGAGCACGTCGTTGCTAGCTGGGTCAGTAGCGTTGGTTTTATCGAGCTTGTGGCCAATATCAAAGGTGAACCGTCCACGATTAAAATCACGCCATCATAATCATGAATAGTATTAAAGAGAAACTTTCTGCTACCCTGGGCGGCTATATGGTGGTATAAACTCTCATACATACCCTCTATCTACAGATCTAATAGGGCTGCGATTCGGTTCATATATCAAGGAAGTTACGTTTGAAATCGGTGAGTAAATGTTTGTGTAGCTTTGGTATAGAGAGAGGGAGGCGATATAGTATTAGGCTAGCGAGGATTAGATAGCGAGAGAATGATTTTGAGGAGTGGTTGGCTTTGTGCGTTTGGTTCCTATGCACAAAATCGAATGTGTTTGAACAGTTTTCACCTCTTACTCTTCTATCTGCCTGCTTCAAACAATATCGCAATTTGATTTTCAGCATTGAAGTTTAATTAAAACTTTGCAATTTTCATTAGATAATGCAAAGCAATGCAAACATATGCATCAAGTGTGGCAATTAGGGCAAAATACTGAGGAAAAGGTTGCTACTAGTGGGTATAGGTCAGACCATCCAATTAAAAAAGAACAGCTATATTAGTAATATCTGCGATATTTTATGTATTTATTAATTAAATACGTGGATGTTTCAATGCTAAAAAATATATTGTATTTTGGATTGTAAATCATATTAAGCGTGAACTAATTATTTCTTGCAGGTCAAGAAGGGAATATGCAGAATCAAGTTTAGTTGATCGCAATCGCTTGTAGCGATTGTTCTAAACGAGAGTAATAAGCACTAGATCATGCGGCCATAATAAGTTCAACATTAATAAATTTCAAAATAAAAATATACCCAAACTGCTGGTTTTACAATTAAAAAGGCCAAAAAACATCAAAAAGGTTATAAACTTCACCTGCGACACCGAATATTGGAAAAATGAGTCCAACATCGTCACCAGTAAAACGTCACTTGGCACGGGGACAAAAAGAGGAAAGAGTATTCAGGGCATTGAGGGTGCGTGATTTGTTTTTACTAATTTTCGAAGAAAATTAGTATTAAACTCGCTTCGCCGAAAATCGTCATATATATATATATATATATATATATATATATATATATATATATATATATATATATATATATATATATATATATATATATATATGTATATATATATGTATATATATATATATATATATATATATATATATATATATATATATATATATATATATATGTGTATTTTTTTTTTATTGGAGGGGAAAATCCGCATGGATACCTAATCGAAGGTTATTTACCGACTAAAAACCACCTCGTAATCCTCCACCGCCCCACGGGACTGCCGACAGGTATTACTTCGTGGGGTGGGGTCAGCTTCAGCTGTTCACGGGCTGCCGCCTAGTGCTCGCTCTCTTGGCATCCTCTTTTCGAAGAACGGCGTGAATTTGCGCTAGTGCTCCCGTCAGTGCTTTCCAAGCTTCCTCTGATGCCAGTATCATCTCCACCACGTTTTCTGCCGATAAGAGCAGGTTGGTAGAAGTTTGCAGCTTAGCTCGGTGTCGCGCAAATCGTGGACACTGAAACAGTATGTGCTCCGGGTCCTCGTCTATTCCGCATATCGGGCAGTTGGGGGAGTCGTCCAGGCCAAACCGATGCAGATATTTCCGGTATACGCCATGCCCAGTTAAGAACTGTGTAAGTTCGTGGGTGATTTCTCCGTGCTTCCGCTGGGTCCATTTAGCAATATCGGGGATAAGCTTATAGGTCCATCTAACGGTTGCGCATTGATCCCATCTCCTTTGCCATATCCCTACGGAGACTTGCCTCTCTGCCTTTGAATCCGCGCTGTTGTTTTTGTAGAGCCTTTGCATCTCATCTGCTAGGATTTCTATCGGAATCATGCCCGCTATCACATATGCCGCGTCCCCTGGTGTCGTTCTGTAGGCGCGATTCACTCTCAGAGCACTTAATCGATATGTCGAGCACATTTTCTTCTTATTTGCTTTTGCTGTCAGCTTGTGTGTCCATATTGGCGCCGCGTAGAGAAGGATAGAGCTCACGACTCTGGATATTAAAATTCTGCTACTTTGCCGGGGGCCGCCGATATTCAATAGCATCTTCGATAGTGCTACGCTTACGTTTGCGGCTTTATTGCACACCTGCTCAACGTGAGCTTTGAAGCTCAACCTTGAGTCAATCATGACGCCCAAGTACCTGATTGAAGCTTTGGATTTGATTCTCTGGTCTCCGACGGTGACTTCAAAGCACTCGGTTTTTCGCCGGCTGCTTATCAATACCGCCTCAGTCTTGTGCCCTGCGAGCTCTAGACCAGCACTTTCTAGCCATTCCCTGACTTGGTACACCGCCTCGTCATCCAGCATTTCAATTCCTTCCAGATTTGCAGCAGATACCAACACACCTATGTCGTCCGCGAATCCGATTATTGTTGCCCCTCTTGGTAATTTTAGGGTAAGCATGTCGTTGTACATAACGTTCCAAAATAGAGGCCCCAAGACAGATCCCTGTAGGACACCTGCTGTAACGCAGTGACATTTCGGCCCGTCATCGGAGTCATACCATAAAACTCGGTTCCGAAAATAGTCAGCGATTAACTCCGTCAGGTAGTAAGGAACTTTCAGCTTGAGTAACTTAGTTACTATTCGGTTCCAATTTGCCGAGTTGAACGCGTTTTTGATGTCGAGCGTGATAAGAGCACAGTAGTTTCGGGATGCTCTACGCGCTTCAAGCGCGGGCTTGGCTAGCTCGATTATCACACTGATAGCGTCAACCGTCGAACGTGCTTTGCGAAAACCGTATTGGCGATCAGATAGTCCTCCATTGTCTTCCACCGCCGGTAGAAGACTGTTGTAGATGATCCGCTCCAGTGTTTTGCCTGGGACGTCCAGCAAGCAGATGGGGCGATAAGATGCCGGTTCTCCAACCGGTTTGTTTGGTTTTGGCAACAACACTAGCTTCTGCCTCTTCCAACATGCTGGGAAAGTTCGTTCATTCAGGCATGTGTTGAAGACACTTACAAACATTGCCGGCCTCGATTTGATGGCTATCTTAAGCCACTTGTTTGTGATTCCAACCAGCCCAGGCGCCTTTTTGTCCTTTAGTCCCTTGCACACCTCCGAAAGTTCTGCTTCGGTGACTGGGTGCACATCCTCCGCCGCATTCCCTGCTTCAGGTACGATGACACCATCCTGATGATTAGGAAACAGCGTTTCAACTATCTTCCTGAGTAGTACGGGACAACTGGCCTGCGTTGAGCATGGGCCCTTTATGCGTGACATGACTGCTCGGTATGCACCTCCCCATGGGTCAATACTTGCCTCTTCACACAGCTTTTTGAAGCAAGCCTTCTTGCTGATTCGAATAGCCAGTTCCAATTTTTTCCGCGCCTCCTGGTATGATCGCTGCAGCTCCTCATGACTGGGCTGATTTACACCACGTTGGCACTGTCTTCTAGCTTTCAGACATAGCGCCCGGAGCTTCGCTAGTTCATCGGACCACCAGTAATTTGGTTTCCTATACGGTAACTGTTTTCGCCGTGGCATCGAGGCATCACATGCCCGCGATATCAATTCCACAACCTGTGCAGCCTTTTCCTCCGCGGTTCCTCGAGGCATTTCAGCTTGTCGTAGTGTTTCTACGAAGGCTCCTTCATCGAATTTCCGGGCTGACCAATATATATATACACACACATATATTTATATATATATATATATATATATATATATATATATATATATATATATATATATATATATATATATATATATATATATATATATATATATATATATATATATACATATATATATATATACATATATATATATATATATATATATATATATATATATATATATATATATATATATGTATATATATATATATATATATATATATATATATATATATATATATATATATATATATATATATATATATATATATATATATATATATATACGGGAGGAAGATGGATGGCGAATCCGATACAACAACGAGCTGTATACCATATATGACGAGCCGAAAGTCTCTACCGTCATACGACTACAAAAATTACAATGGGCTGGCCACGTCGAACGAATGAGCGATAATCGAATCCCCAAACGGTCTCTCAAGGGGCGAGCGAGCGGAGCCAGGCCAGTCGGTAAGCCACGCAAGCGCTGGGTGGATTCGATCGATGCCGATAGCAGGTCACTTCTGGGAGCACCGAACTGGAGGACGCGGTCACTGAACCGAGACGAATGGAGGCGACGTATTAAGGAGGCGAAGGCTCGATTCGGGCTGTAGTGCCTCGATGATGATATATATATATATATATATATATATATATATATACATATATATATATATATATATATATATATATATATATATATATATATATATATATATATATATATATATATATATATATATATTTATATATATATATATATATATATATATATATATATATATATATATATATATATATTTATATGTATGTATATATATATATATATATATATATATATATATATATATATATATATATATATATATATACAGGGTGTTTGGTACTCGGTGGACACTATTGTAAGGAGGCATTCCTTGATATATTTTGAGCAAATAATTTTTCTACAGGATGGTCCAGTTTTCAAAATCTACGGAGTTACAGGGTGGCCAATAAAACTGTTTCGGACCTGTACCCTGACTCACTTAAATCATTATATCTTGAAAACTAATAATCATAACGCATAGTTTTGTTGCTTGTTTTTTTATGGAATCAAATTACCTTTAATTTGATGTAACATTCTAAATTTTAACTGTACCTGATTTTGAGATATTTACTTGAAAACACCAAATTTTGGCACTTCTACCCCGCAAATTCTGTGTTCAATGTAGTTTTTCTCAGAAAATCTCACAAAAAGATGCCATTTTAATTTCATTTTTTTATAGGCCATATTATTGGCTACAAAAGTTGCATACACACTTATGACTTAGATTTTACCGTTCCGCAAGTAGTAAGTGAAAATACATATCGCTTAAAAAGTAAATTTGCCGTAAAGTGGCCCTCGTTGAAAAGAATAGTTTAAATTGTTATTTGTACTTAAGTTTTTTTACTGCCCATTAATTACTTTTTAAACTATCAATGAACTAAACTAGTTTCAAATTAGTTTTAACATAATTGAAGCACCTACCTGGATGTTAAAGGTAAAATTGGGTACAGTTCTTCGCCTTTATTAATGGAATATGTAAAAAAAATTAAGACCCTAAACAAACAGAACCACTTTCAAATTATTGTTAGTTTCGGTACATTACTCGAACTAAAAGATATCACTAAAATTTCAAACATAAATTCAAAATGTCTCACTACACTAATGACGAAAATGCAGATATTATGTACGTATATGGAGGGTGCCGGGGAAACTCACAGCCTGCGCAATCTTTGTATCAACAGAGATATCCCCATCGACGGATTCCTGGACGGAGAGTGTTTCAACAACTATACACAATGATTCGGGAAACTGGCAGCGTTAGGACGAGCCGAGTATACGCAAATCCTGCGCCTGCAATCGCTGTAAGGATCGATGAAGAAATACTGCTTGCAGTGGAAACTGACCCATCAATCAGTATTCGACGATTGGCGTTGCAGTTTAACGTGTCTACGTGGAAAGTTTGGAGTGTTTGAAAAGCAGCCCGTTTACATTCCTACCATCACACACCAGTGCAGGAGCTGCTACCGATCGATTTGCCCAAAAGGATGGAATTCTGCAATTAGCTCCTTGAGAAACAATAATACAACGAAAATGTTTTGAACACCATTCTCTGGACGTATGGTCCTTATTTAGCAAAACGGTATTACAAACTTCCACAATTTACATACGTGGGCTGAGAGCAATCCACACACGAGAAGGACTTTAGTGTTTCAGCATAGGTTCAGCGTAAACTTATGGGCAGGAGTGATTGGTAATGATTTAATTGGACCTATTAGGCTCCCGCCTACTTTAAATAGTACCAATTACTTACGTTTTTTAAGACATGATCTGAAGGACTTATTGGAAGATATTCCGCTGCAACAATTGGCTTCCATGTTTTACCAACACGATGGTGCTCCAGCTCACTATGGCCGACTAGTCAGAGATTGGTTGAATTCCAATTATACCAATCGCTGGATCGGTGGAAATGGACCAATACACTGGCCTGCAAGATCTCCTGATCGAACAGTTATGCATTTTTTTGCATGAAGACGGATGAAGCAACTTGTCTACGTAACGGAAGTATCAACATTGGGAGACCTAAATACCAGGATCTATGCGGCTGCAACAGAAGTGAGGCAGCAGCTGAGAAGTATGAATATCAAAATAACGCTTGCGAAACGAGCTTTAGCGTGTATTCAAAATGAAGGTGGCCATTTCGAACATTTACTGTAGGTCAAAAATTTTGAATTAAAGCGTAAAAACCTTTAATAATTCTTTCAGTTCAAGCAAAGAGTGTAGATCGAAATCGAGGGCCATTTTAAGTCATATTCAGTTTTTAAGCAATATGTATTTTCGCTTATTAGCAATATGTATTTTCGCTTATTATTATTACTTGCGAAATGGTAAAATCTAAGTCATAAGTGTGTATGCAACTATTGTAGCCAACAATATGGCCGATAAAAAAATTAAATTAAAATGGCATCTTTTTGTGAGATTTTCTGAGAAAAACCAATTGAACACAGAATTTGCGGGGTAGAAGTGCCAAAATTTTGTGTTTTCAAGTAAATATCGCAAAATCAGGTACAGTTACAATTTCGGATGTTACATCAAACTAAAGGTAATTTGATTCCATAAAAAAAACAAGCCATAAAACTATGCGTTATGATTATTAGATAGTAAGATATAATGATTTAAGTGAGTCAAGGTACAGGTCCGAAACAGTTTTATTGGCCACCCTGTAACTCCCTGGACTTTGAAAACCGGAGTATCCTGTAGAACAATGTTTTGCTCAAAATAAATCAAGGAATGCCTCCTTACAAAAGTGTCCACCGAGTACCAAACACCCTGTATATATATTTATATATATATATTTGTATATATATATATATATATATATATATATATATATATATATATATATATATATATATATATATATATATATATATCAGCAAAATGATTAAGGAAGATAATCTCTGGACTGGCCGATCCGAGTGAGCTGAAATTTTCGGTAGATATAGATGTATATAACAGGTAGGTCAATGACTTGCTAAAATTCAGATATCTGAAACCTTTTGGTGGCGGCGGGCATTTTAGTGAATTTTCAGGTACTCCTATATTTCCAAGCAGTGTAAATTTTTGTTAAAATAAAATTTTAGAAATGAAAACTTATTATGTTCTTAGTTTACTTATGATAAAGAATTGGAAATATTAAGCCTTGTGTAGGCGCTGAGTGCCTAAAAGTAGGCAAGGATTTTTTTTCAAATTTCGATTTGTCATAGTTTTTAAGAAAAACAATGGATCATCGTGAAATTTTCAGAGCGTATTGATATAGACTAAAATTTAACTGTGCGGGCAACTCTGTAGCTACAGCAGGCTCCTGAAATCTTCAAATCATCGAGTCTTGCAAAATAAATTCAAATTATTGATAAATTTTGACTTTTGTCCACAAAATCAAATAAAAAATTTCAAAATCCCGCGGTAAACAAGAACGGCAACTCGTGATCAAATCACCTCCATTTTCAGCACTCAAAACTTCTGTTAACGAGAACTGACGATCGAATAATGCGATCAATATGAAGTTTACAGAACATGTTGGTATTCACTAGGACCAGGTCTGATAGAAGTGATTTTGAAATGCGGGCAACACTGTGGCCGTGGTGCCATTTGGAAAAATCGCTTGGAAAAAAAACTGGTTTTTGGCCTATAGCTTCCGAGCTAGCCACCAGATTTGAACCAAATTCACGCAGTAGATTAATCTTACTCTAGGATAAGTTTTGTAGAAATTTGGCGTAAAAATTAGTATGGAATCGCCAGCTATAGGAAGTTTTGTCTCCTGAATATTGTAAATGTGCTCTGGAAAATAAAAGTTTTTTCCCTATAACTTCCGATCCAGTAACGAAATCAAAACGAAATTGATGTGATAAGTGGATCTTGTTGCATTTCTGATTCTGTAGAAATTGCGTTTAAAAATCTTGAAAGGGCTGCCAGCTATGATGAATTTCGTAATTAATTGGTATTTCTTTATCGAGCGATGTTGTCATAATTTCCAAATGGGAATGATCCTGCGATGCCAATTAACAACAAATATTTACGTTTTAGAAATTTAAAAAGTTTGGACGGTGTTAACCCTAAAATTATATTCACTCCTATAACTTACAGCGCGGCCATTCAATCGAAACAAAATTCATAGGGTGGGTTTAACACAACGTGAAGCAGCTATGGTGCTAGCACATGATTGCCAGCACCAGACATTTCATAAATATTGCACAAACAGATGCTTCCATTTTGTATTCATGAGCAAAGCATTTACAATAAAATAAGCAACCGATTTTTAAATTTTCCGAGTTTTGGAAATTTTTCAGATGGCAATAGTTCAATTAAAATTGACATAGTTCAATCGCTGACACTTTCGATGATATCCTCGGATGAAAACGAAATTCAAAGGCTAGGTTGATTAAGCACGAGATTGTTATGGTATACTTATTGCTGCTGTGTTGGACAAATGAAGCCAGCACTGAACATTTTCATCATTGGTGTTATAGAAAATGCTGTCTGAAAATGATATTTCTTCCTTTGAGTACGAAATAGCTGCTATGATACTACAACAAAGTGATAACGTTTTCACACATTTTTGAATCCCTCAAAGACAGCTTCTTCAAAAATTAGTTTTCTAGCGGTTCTGATGCGCTAGACTTTTTTTTTACCTCTCTTCACTTCCAAAATATGCATTTTTCCTGAAACTAAGATGCACAAAAATATGTATTCTTTCATTTTTTGTTAGGCCTTTCCAGTATTTCAATAGTGTACAAATTACTTGGTTGTGGTGATTCGTGTGGTGATTCCCAGCACAGTTTGGCATGCGGATTTTACTTAATTCATTTGATTCTTTGCTAGTTCCTTGCTAACTTTGCCAGTTTTATAGTGATTCCATTGTAACAGAATTTTTGATCTTGACCTTGCTAATCTTTCTTTGTCATTTCTTCGTCTATGTACTGCTCTCCCCTTATGTTAGTCATAAGTTCTGATCCCCATCACTCGCCTCTCGCCACTGATCTTTCCTTTAGTTCTTGCTCCAAAACTAAAAATGCATCCAACATTTTGGCAGCAACACAACGCAGGCTTAAGTTTGGCAATATTACTGCCAGTTGAAGTGATCAAGGTTAATGATTTGTCTCTTTCACCGTCACAAAATATATGTGAGCTATTAGCGTATGCCTTTTCTTTTGAGACTTCTATCTCTTAATGATGTATCCTCTACTGACTGTGGTAGTGTGTCCTTCTCTTGTACGAGCCACAAAAAAGGACAATGTTTGCTAATTAATCTAAACAGGAGCACCAGCTACAGCCCTGACTGTATACGGAATATAATGTAATGTGTCGGTCATATGCAATGAGTCTGTAGCGCAATCAGACAAAAAGAACTGCTCAATTCGCTTAGGCAATCTTGTCGCCGCTACGCAAATTGGTCAGACTTATTCTTTGCTTTTTTAAAAGAAACCCTCTTTTCAAAGTCTGGTCGCACTATCTCACTTATCTTGTTTCAGTAAACTCCTTGAAAAGGTTTTTCACAATACGATGCACCCGGTAATTAAATTTTGTCTCGCTTCTGAGCAACATCATTTCGTTTAAGGTAAGTCAACAGCAGCCAACGTGCTATCGTTTGTTTTGTATTTTGGATTGTCAGATCACTTAGTTAGCCTGACGCTGTTGAAACATTATTACAAGAAGCCAGTCAGTAAAAATTCAATGTGCTGGTTAACCAGGAAAAGAAATGGATTGACAGGAACAAGACATGAGATCGCATACAATATTCAAAAGTAGGAAGAATACAAGCAGCATGCTGGAAGCCTGACTTTTGAGTTGCATTTGTTGTAGATAGGAAGTTCAAACGGCACTGATGGAGGTTAAAGCAGTAAACGAACAATTATGTACGGTCCGCATCAAAGTAATTTTTTCAAATACGGCTGATAAATGTTTAAACTACGACAGAAAAGAACACGAAAGAACTAAAGCCGCATTCTATAACAAACTGGGAAGATTATTCGACTCATTGGTCTAAATGATGTAAAAAAAACTCTAGCGCACCTGAACCGCTAGAAACACTAATGTTCGAAGAACAGTAGAAGAATCGTGCAGATTTTGAGTGCATATTCCACCACATGTGCTGCTTATTACGGCCAAACTGTTTCAAATGCCACGTTTTACTTTCGTCTTAAGAATGCATTATAACTCATATGGTGGAAGGTTTCAGATATTACCACTGGCATGAATTTCAACGTTTATGAGAGCAAAACACGGGTTAATTATATTCGTT